>NQII01005851.1:60017-103516 GCA_002778355.1 Clitarchus hookeri | reverse complement strand
TAAATATGTCATGCGTGACAAGCGCTTTATACACTGAAGAGCCAAAAAAAAAACTAGTACACCTGCCAGTACGCGAGTGGGCCCTCGGCTCCGAAAGCACATATCAATGATGGTCCGATGAATAGTTCGCACGCTGGCACTTGTTGATGCCCCAGCATTGAAATCTGGGCCAATTCGAGAAAGGGTTGCACGTCTGTCACGTTTAATGATTCTCGTCAGTCTTCGTTCGTTTCGTTCGTTCACGATCTTTTTTCCGGCCGCAGCGATGACGAAGATGTGATGTTTTACCGGATTCCCGATATTCACGGTACACTCGTGAAATGGTCGTACGCGAACATCCAAATGTTATTCGCTACCTCGGAGATGCTATGTCCCATCTCTCGTGCGCCGACTACAACACCACGTTCAAACTCACTTAAATATTTATAACCTGCCATTGTAGCAGCAGTAACCGATCTAGCTGCCGACCGCATCGCGTTACTCTGATTGGTTCCATACCTCTGTTATTTGCATACACACGCCTATACCAGTTTTTTTTTTTTTTTTGGCTCTCCAGTGTACTTCTGCTAACATAAAAGTATCTTATTTTTTCCCAGACTGAACTTTTGCTTGTATTTTATCTACAACTTAAAGTATCTCATTTATAGTTAACACGAATGAAAACAGAGAAAACAGGTGCGGTTGGCACTGCCTAGTAAGTAGTAGTTATCATGCGAAATATGATTAAACTGAGTGCGCACGAATGCAGTGCATTGTCCCGTTGGTGTATTTTAGTTAAGTTTTGTTTGCATGGGGCGGAGGAATATCCTGCAAGTAGATCCTTAGCAGGGCCTTCAGAAAAGTTGGAAGAAGCCGTGGATGGACTATAACGGCATTGACAGTCTTGCCAGGAATGATATCCTGACGCGGACACTCCGAGTATCAAGAGCATAATCAATATAGCTCATATTACAATATTGTCAAAATGTGCATCTAAGGTGTAAAATGCTCATAGCCCTCTTATTTTATGTCAACTTATGATGCATGCCTTATCTGTAAATACAGAAGACAAAACATATTTGCGTAATGGATTAAGTGTGTTTAGTGGGCATCCACTATAACCCTGCACGGATGTGGCGTAATGTTCAAATTTTCACATTTATAACTTAGATCTAAGAATTACAGTTCAATATTACTTTTCAAACGAAATATACACGACTTACTTTAAGTTTTGTTGCATGTTTGTAACGTTGCAGATTTTCATGGGTTATATTTACCGTTAGTCATAGATATTATAATTATATATGATTAAAGAGTATTTGCTTATGTTGCCAAATAATTTAATATAATTTTCAAAGTCAGCTCTATTTTAGGAGTTAAACAAAATATAGTATAATCTTTGGTTATTTTAATAGTTTCTTTACATAGAGATCATGTGTAAGTATATTTAATTTGTTTCTAGACGATATCCAGTATTATAATTTTGTTTGTTATTATTAATTTATTCGCCTAGAGGGTAGGAAGTATTGAAGGTTTATTAAACAAATGCACCTTAGAAAATGTACTAGTTGCCTCTCGTCTCGCAAGCGCTGATTGGTGGAGAGATGTCACGTGGTCAGACGTCATCCAATTAGAAGACAGGTGTCAACATAAGTAAGGAAAAAGTAAAATCGGAATTAATTTTATTTAGCAGTTAGAATAACACCACTACAAATGATGGACGCCTGTGTGATAAGGGATATAAAATTAACGTAATGATTTCAGGAAATTACTACAATTGATGCAACAAGCTTTTTAAGTTTCATAAACGGTAATGGAAAAAGAGTAATGTATATTTATTTTGTGTTGAGAAGATGTACGTAGTTGGATTTGTTTGAGAAGAAGAGTGAATTATTTATTGAATTCGTTAGAGGAGAAAATGAACGAGAAAATAAAATTGGTGGAAATAATTACTACTTACTAATTTCCACGTAAATATTACCACTGAATTTATAATAGCTGATTTAAATGATATGTTACATGTTTCAGGTGCAAGACATGGAAATAAAACTTAATGCGTCACTGAAACAAGGAGAAGAAATGAAGGAAAAGGAACATTTCCTCAGCAGAACAGTAAGTAATATCGCTTACGAAATCAAATTATTGGTCTCATTATACTGTCCTTACCTAATTTGGTTATCGTACAGTCACTCAATGATATTTTACGTCCACATATGTCAGATCACGCTTTACCATGGTAGAACACGAGAGAATGAAAAAAAAAACCATGCATATAAAATAGAAGTATGAGAATAAAACAGGGNTATATATATATATATATAACTTTGGGTATGGTAGTTGGGGTGACTTTGTTGGACAGGATTTTTCACTGTTACCAACATTTCCTTCAATTTCAACAAAGAGGCTATTTGTAACGTTCAGTGGTTCAGTTGGCACCTCTGAATATCTGAAACATCCCACTGAATTAGGGGGATATTTAAATGTGATTTTGTGTGTCACAAACTCACCCCCGTTTCCGGGGTCTATATAATACGATACCAAACAATAAAATTTGAATTCTGAAGCGACAGCTTGAAATGTAGTGGAGTGGAGAGATTTGGGCGGCTCTTAACATCGAGGTCTTAAGAAACAATGAGGGTGAAGTGCGGTGGGTATGGAGCAGCGCCTGAATGCAAGGGTGGGGGAAACGGGAGATGCCCGAGAAAACCCGACGACCAGCGGCATCGTCCACACTATTCCCACATGCAAAGATCTGGTAGCTACCCCGTCGGGAATCGAATCCGGTTCGCCTAAGTGAGAGGCGAGTAGTCTAACCACTACAGCACCGCGGTCCCAACTTGAAATGTAAAACGCCGTCACTTAATCGATGGAGCTGCTAAGTTTGACGCAGGCGTTAGTTCTGCAGACCGTAGTTTTAAAGAGCCTACATCAGTCCCCGTATTGCGTTTGTAGAGTTTGGTAAAATATTTTTTATGAATGAATGCATCAGATGAGCTCACGTAATTTGCCCAAGTATTTTTTCATGCCACTAGAGGCGGAAAGGGAAGTTTGGGAGAACGAGATCTGGGATCGGAGTTCGGAGCTGTTCATGCTCTGTCATTCCGGTCAGCCAGTAACCATTTTTCCCTAAAACTTTTCCCTTTTCCCCCTTAAAATCGACTAAATTTCCCACAAAATTTCCCTTTTTTCCCTAAATAATTTCCGTTTTTCCCTCAAAAAAGCACTGAAACTCCCACTTGCAAAAACCGATACCCCGGAAGGCAATTTTCGATTTATCTGACGAATTTGGTGGGATCGTTTTCGAGGGCAGAATATATTGGTTTTATAGGCATAGGGTATGCTAAATCAATACAAGAGGTCCAGGGTCCGGCGTCAGACCTAACCATCAGTTATCTTGGTTTTGTCAACCATCTTTACCACCATATTGTATGCAAGTGGCTTTGACCTTGACTTTAACACCATAAACATGAAAGACCTTGAACCGAAAAATTCATAAGCAATTGTAAAAATTGAATAAATTCATAAAAGTCTGTGAGCATATTACATTACCGACTACTGCTACTACTTGTTAGGAAAAAAGAGACATTTTGAGGAAAATATAGTCAATTATAAGGGGAAATATTAAAATTTTTAGGGAAAAATGGTTACCAGTCAACCGGAATGACAGAGCATGAACAGCTCCGAACTCCGATCCGAGATCTCACTGTCCCAAACTTCCCTTTTCTCTATTACCCATGCCTTTTTACTTAGAAAAAAATCCAAAAACATAATAATGCGAATGAACTGAATAAATAATATAAAACTGCAGTGGATAAAAATACAGACTATATCAGCTAATATATGAAGACCATTCTTAGGAAAATGATTATGTGAAGTTAAATCTGGATCAGTAAAGTGTTGTCACTATACTTCAATTAATTTGAATTTAATTTGTACGTACACGCAAAAATTGGTACGTGAAGGGCTTGAATAAATTTTTGCAAGTTCCCTAATACACATTTTTTTATTTTTAAGTTAGCCCTAATGCTTTTGTAATCTTGAATTATGTGGTTTTGATGTTAGATTTCAGGTATGGGATTCCGTTAAATTTAATCATGGGAATACTTTCCTGTTTTCTGTAATGTTTGTCCATGTCATCATATTTATTTAATACAGAAGATACTTTTCTAAATACGTTTACGATTGCAGTACTGCCGTATGATAGAATGTTATGATATTGTATGATACGCTACTGTCGTGTTGTCATAAACAGTGTTCTGTTCTTCCAGGTATCTCTACGGGACAAGAAGTTAAAAGAAGCATGTGAACTTGGGAAACGACCAGAAGTCTCGGAACAGGTANAGGTATCTCTACGGGACAAGAAGTTAAAAGAAGCATGTGAACTTGGGAAACGACCAGAAGTCTCGGAACAGGTAACGTTATACTCGGAGATCTGCGTAAACTTATGGCGTCCAAATACAGGTTGTAACCAGCCTTGAGGCAGAAAAACATCACGCGATGTATTGAACGAGATGTGCAAAAGTGATCGCAACTATCTGCTGTTCTACGAAAAGAACATATATTTCAGACGAGGGTTGTTGAGTATTTTCAAAATGTCACGCACTTTAGAGACACCATTTCAGAGGATTCCAAAACGGCAGAAAACTACTTTTTACAAAGCGCTGTTTCTCAAAATATACGCATCATATGCATACAAATCTACTCAAGGGTCCTACACTGAACCTCCCTACAGCCTTTCCACCATTTAAATTGTAGGGTCACCGCTGAAAGTCCCGTAGGTACGCGCAGTGTGACGAGAACACTCACGCCAGTTCAAAGTCTTGTGCTTAGCGGCGATGGCTTACTTGATGAGCGTGGCAGTGTCGCCCTTATTGCTTCCGCGATTCCCGGCCTTACGCGCGGAGAAAAGCTCTAGGTAGACGGGGGCCTTAAGTCGCACGCCGTTAGAGCTTACAACCCTGCTGCATAATGACCAGTGTAGGTGGCCTACGTGCAAGGGGTTCTCAGACGCTCTGGGATGCTTTCACCAATTACTTCATTAGTTGAAGCTGCTTCCTCCTGAGGCACACTCGAACGGCCACGCAACTCTGCCGATGTTGTTCGTACTCTTCATCTGTTGTCACAAGAACGGATGTAGATATTGTTTTAACTTCGGTCGTGAACTCACTTTCACAATAAAAATAATCATTTGAAGAAAAACGTCGGGATCTTTGCTANATGTTTTAACTTCGGTCGTGAACTCACTTTCACAATAAAAATAATCATTTGAAGAAAAACGTCGGGATCTTTGCTATAAAACTTTTTTTACTATCAGAGAAATCGCCCTAAACTATGGATTTTGGCTACCACGACCGGNCGGGATCTTTGCTATAAAACTTTTTTTACTATCAGAGAAATCGCCCTAAACTATGGATTTTGGCTACCACGACCGGCGGTAGTAATTTTACTAGACTACCACGCTTTTCTCACACAATTATTTTGTACCACAACAACAAAAATAATGGGTTGATGTTTAAAAAACACACACACACACACTCTCTCTCTCTCTCTTTAGACGAGTTCTGTAGAGTGTTTTCAAGACTATAGCCTATTCGCGGCTTCTTTGCGCTTTATGAATCAAACCTTTAAAAAAATACCCCATACATGACGTGTTTGGTTGCTTCCTAAATATGTCGTATGTGCAACATTTTTTACATGTGTGTTAATTTAGGAGTACCATATTTTTGATTAAATTGAAAGTTTGCTTATATTACAATTATAAAGTACAATATCTTATTTATAACTAATATAAATGAACAGAGAGAAAATATTTGTGTTAGTGATGCCTAGTAAAAACATTTATTATGCAAAGTATTGTTAACTGGATGCGCACGAATGCGGTGAGTTGGCCTTCTGGAGTACTTTTCTAAACTTTGTTAGAATGAAGCGGAGGAATATCCTGGAAGTAGGGCTTCAGAGAAGTTGGAAGTAACTGCGAATGGACTGTACTACTGCAGGAGAACAAAGTGGCAGTTCAAAGAGATGGCAACGTGCAATTTCTGCGACTTCGCTAAACACCATAGCTGAAACAAAATCTTGTGTTAAAATAACTGTGAAATTTGTATGAATTAAGACATTAGGTTGACGTGTGATGGGTACAGGGGATAGACATTACACTGTTTTCACACCCTGCTATAGTTGTCCTGGGCAGCCAGCCAGGGCAGGCAGGTGACAACGAAACTTCCGGGTAAGAACCGAAGTTGAAATAAAAAGGGTAAGTCCCTAGAATTAACTGATATAAGGCCTCTACGAAGGAAACAGAGGGTACCCCCGATGAGCGTAGTGCCGACACAGCTCACAGGAACCCCCGAAACGCTTNGTAACCATTTTTCCCTAAAACTTTTCCCTTTTCCCCCTTAAAATCGACTAAATTTCCCACAAAATTTCCCTTTTTTTCCCTAAATAATTTCCGTTTTTCCCTAAAAAAAAGCACTGAAACTCCCACTTGCAAAAACCGATACCCCGGAAGGCAATTTTCGATTTATCTGACGAATTTGGTGGGATCGTTTTCGAGGGCAGAATATATTGGTNCCGATACCCCGGAAGGCAATTTTCGATTTATCTGACGAATTTGGTGGGATCGTTTTCGAGGGCAGAATATATTGGTTTTATAGGCATAGGGTATGCTAAATCAATACAAGAGGTCCAGGGTCCGGCGTCAGACCTAACCATCAGTTATCTTGGTTTTGTCAACCATCTTTACCACCATATTGTATGCAAGTGGCTTTGACCTTGACTTTAACACCATAAACATGAAAGACCTTGAACCGAAAAATTCATAAGNATATTGTATGCAAGTGGCTTTGACCTTGACTTTAACACCATAAACATGAAAGACCTTGAACCGAAAAATTCATAAGTAATTGTAACAATTGAATAAATTCATAAAAGTCAGTGAGCATATTACATTACTGACTACTGCTACTACTTGTTAGGAAAAAAGAGACATTTTGAGGAAAATATAGTCAATTATAAGGGGAAATATGAAAATTTTTAGGGAAAAATGGTTACCAGTCAACCGGAATGACAGAGCATGAATAGCTCCGAACTCCGATCCGAGATCTCACTGTCCCAAACTTCCCTTTTCTCTATTATCCATGCCTTTTTACTTAGAAAAGAATCCAAAAACATAATAATGCGAATGAGCTGAATAAATAATATCAAACTGCAGTGGATAAAAATACAGACTATATCAGCTAATATATGAAGACCATTCTTAGGAAAATTATTATGTGAAGTTAAATCTGGATCAGTAAAGTGTTGTCACTATACTTCAATTAATTTGAATTTAATTTGTACGTACACGCAAAAATTGGTACGTGAAGGGCTTGAATAAATTTTTGCAGGTTCCCTAATACACTTTTTTTTTTTTTTTTTTTGTAAGTTTGCCCTAATCCTTTTGTAATCTTTAATTATGTGTTTTCTATGTTAGATTTAAGGTATGGGATTCTGTTAAATGTAATTATGGGAATACTTTCCTGTTTTCGGTAATGTTTGTTCGTGACATCATATTTATTAAACACAGAAGATACTTTTCTAAATACGTTTATGATTGCAGTACTGCCGTATGATAGAATGTTATGCTGTTGTATGGTACGCTACTGTCGTGTTGTCATAAACAGCGTTCTGTTCTTTCAGGTATCTCTACGGGACAAGAAGTTAAAAGAAGCATGTGAACTTGGGAAACGACCAGAAGTCTCGGAACAGGTAACTTTATACTCGGAGAGCTGCATAAACTTATGGCGTTGTTGTAACCAGCCTTGAGGCAGAAAAACATCTCGCGATGTATTGAAAGAGATGTGCAAAAGTGATCGCAACTATCTGCTGTTCTACGAAAAGAACATATATTTCAGATGAGGGTTGTCGAGTATTTTCAAAATGTCACTAACTTTAGAGACACCATTTCAGAGGATTCCAAAACGGCAGAAAACTACTTTTTCAAAGCGTTGTTTCACAAAATATACGCATCATATGCATACAAATCTACTCAAGGGTCCTGCACTGAACCTCCCTACAGCCTTTCCACCATTTAAATTGTAGGGTCACCACTGAAAGTCCCGTAGGTACGCGCAGTGTGTTGAGAACACTCACGCCAGTTCAGAGTCTTGTGCTTAGCGGCGATGGCTTACTTGATGAGCGTGGCAGTGTCGCCCTTATTGCTTCCGCGATTCCCGGCCTCGCACGCGGAGAAAAGCTCTAGGTAGGCGGGAAGCCTTAAGTCGCACGCCGTCAGAGCTTACAACCCTGCTGCGTGATGGCCAGTGCAGGTGGCCTACGTGCAAGGGGTTCTCAGACGCTCTGGGATGCTTTCACTAATTACTTTGTTAGTTGAAGCTGCTTCTTCCTGAGGCACACTCGAACAGCCACGCAACTCTGCCGATGTTGTTCGTACTCTTCATCTGTTGTCACAAGAACGGATGAAGATAATGTTTTAACTTCGGTCGTGAACTCACTTTCACAATAAAAATAATCATTTGAAGAAAAACGTCGGGATCTTTGCTATAAAACTTTTTTTACTATCAGAGAAATCGCCCTAAACTATGGATTTTGGCTACCACGACCGGTGGTAGTAATTTTACTAGACTACCACGCTTTTCTCACACAATTATTTTGTACCACAACGACAAAAATAATGGGTTGATGTTTAAAAAACACACACACACTCTCTCTCTTTAGACGAGTTCTGTAGAGTGTTTTCAAGACTATAGCCTATTCGCGGCTTCTTTGCGCTTTATGAATAAAACCTTTAAAAAAAAACCCAATACATGACGTGTTTGGTTGCTTCCTAAATATGTCGTATGTGCAACATTTTTTTACATGTGTGTTAATTTAGGAGTACCATATTTTTGATTAAATTGAACGTTTGCTTATATTATAATTATAAAGTACAATATCTTATTTATAACTAATATAAATGAACAGAGAGAAAATATTTGTGTTAGTGATGCCTAGTAAAAACATTTATTATGCAAAGTATTGTTAACTGGATGCGCACGAATGCTGTGAGTTGGCCTTCTGGTGTACTTTTCTAAACTTTGTTAGAGTGAAGCGGAGGAATATCCTGGAAGTAGGGCTTCAGAAAAGTTGGAAGTAACTGCGAATGGACTGTACTACTGCAGGAGAACCAAGTGGCAGTTCAAAGAGATGGCAACGTGCAATTTCTGCGACTTCGCTAAACACCATAGCTGAAACAAAATCTTGTGTTAAAATAACTGTGAAATTTGTATGAATTAAGACATTAGGTTGACGTGTGATGGGTACAGGGGATAGGCATTACACTGTTTTCACACCCTGCTATAGTTGTCCTGGGCAGCCAGCCAGGGCAGGCAGGTGACAACGAAACTTCCGGGTAATAACCGAAGTTGAAATAAAAAGGGTAAGTCCCTAGAATTAACTGATATAAGCCCTCTACGAAGGAAACAGAGGGTACCCCCGATGAGCGTAGTGCCGACACAGCTCACAGGAACCCCCGAAACGCTTGCCGCGCCCCTCCCTCCACCCTAGTTTGAGCGCCCAAGCAGCTGACGAGACACGAAATCGTACACAAAAAATGCGCGAGGTATACAGGGGATTTCCCGATTTCTCTCTCGAGACTCTGCTGACAGCCAACTTGAATATAGCGGGAGATGGGTTAAATTCAGGAGCAGCCAAGGTTCGGCAGCAGTTGTAGTCAGTTGTTCACCGTCGGTCGATCAGCGCGAAGCAGAGAGGACGGGGACGCGAGCCGAACCGTTGCGGACATCGACAAAGGACGAGGAGACGCGCCCTCCAACAAGGAACGCCAGCCGAGGCCGCCGAGAAAGCACAAGTTCCGGGAAACCAATACTGGACTTTCGAGAGAGTCAGTCAAAGCCGCAGGAAGGNAAGGCCGCCGAGAAAGCACAAGTTCCGGGAAACCAATACTGGACTTTCGAGAGAGTCAGTCAAAGCCGCAGGAAGGAGCCAGCTGAGTACAGCATGCCAACGAGAGCCAGTCCGAGGGTCTGACAAATAGGGCCACCCAACTCACCATGCCTCAGCTGCCAACGAAGACAACTCACCAAAAGCCGCAGTCACAGATAAGTAGAGAAATTTCTCCCTTCAACAACCTTCCCCGACGCATAGTATTCAGCCCACCGGCCTTTCAGGCCTACGACTAGTAGGGGGGCTCAGTCTCGCCAGTGTGTGTTAATACCTATGTGACCTTCAAACCAATAAAATCATCGTGTGTTAAATAATGGAGAATACTAGTATTTGTTTACCCCTAATGCAACACCCACAGGTGCCCTTAGTCTGCACCAAATAATTTAACTATATAAACTACTAGCCACCATCCTGTATAACTCATGTGGCCTAGTAGCGACAAGGTTGAAATTCAGATATATACGCTTAAACACTTCCAGTCAGAGTGACATATCTAGGACGATGCATATGAAGAGGCTTCAATGGTCTGAAATGTACACAGTAGAACACACCGTCCAATAAGAAGGTTCCCTACGTGTGAGAAGCATCACTGGCTGTTGAAAATACTGTATATCCCATGACCTTGTAAACAGCTGCTGCTTGCACGTCTGTCATGTTTAATTATTCTCGTCAGTCGTCGTTTTACCTGTTCTTTAACGATCTTTTTTCCGGTCGCAGCGATGTCGAAGATGTGATGTTTTACCGGGTTCCCGATATTCATGGTACACTCGTGAAATGGTCGTACGTACCTGCCATTTTAGCAGCAGTAACCGATCTGTCTGCCGACCGCATCGCGTTACTCTGATTGGTTCCATACCTCTGTTATTTGCATACGCACGCCTATACCAGTTTTTTTTTGGCTCTTCAGTGTACAAACCAATGGTGTTTTTAAAACTGCGATGTAGAACAAGGTATGCCTACTTGACTTGGCAAATAAGGCAGTCGGCACCAGTAGTTTCTAGATACTCTAATATTAAATTTTAAAAAAAAAACTCAAATATTTAAGCCATCGTTAATAAACTGTGGATCGCGACAAATGATATCGTAATCCTGAAACATCTGAAGTAGTATAATATGAGTCAGTGTGTTCATTCACGTTATTAATATTAATATTTTCCCTAACCATATTCACATATAATAACAAAAATACGATATATATCTTTATTTATGTAGGATTGTGCGACCTTGAGGGCTCCTACCTGGCGCCTGAACTGCGTTGCAGTTTGAAATCCGCGTTTTTTTTTTTTTTTTACGAAACCATTAAACGTGTTTCCATGATACCAATGTACGAAACGAAAACGCACTTCAGGTTAGGTACATATAACACTCTCAATAAATCATGCACATTATAAATTCTATTCCCGAGGCCTCCAACATTGCTAAAAACAACTTATCCACGCTGTTGTATCTTCTAATGGGAAACTATTATAGGGACCTGCACTGAACTTTGGTGCAGACTTTCCACCGATACAATGATAGGCTCGTCGTTTGAAGTCCCATAGGTAGACGCAGCACGACGAAAACACTGCAGACCAGTCCAGCGCCTTGCACGTAGGAGCGAAGATGCATGAGGCGCGCGTGTCAGTGTGGTCCTTATCGCTCCCGCGCTTCCCCGCCGCCAAGTAGTCGGCGCCCTTCAGTGACGGTAGTGGGAAGACCGGAGGAACGACGAGCCAGCAGAGCGTCAAGCGGCGGCGAGAGGAACCAGCTGGAGTGAAGTCTGTGGACTGCGAGCATCGGTGCAGTGAAGTGTGAGACTGCAGGTGGGACTATTGGACTTGATGTGAGAGTGTAAGACATTTGGAATGATGGCAACAGTCAGACCGAGCATGTGTTAATAATGAGTGTGAGTCAAGTGACTATAATCAATATATGTAGAGACATTGAAGAGGACTCTAATTAGAATTGAGATAGACATTAAATATTGCGCTCAGTGAGAATAATAAGATTAATAGTGGAGATAGGTAGTTTAACGTGGTAAATAANGATAGACATTAAATATTGCGCTCAGTGAGAATAATAAGATTAATAGTGGAGATAGGTAGTTTAACGTGGTAAATAATGGCAGTGTGAATACATTATAATCCAATTTAATTATTTTATTTTTATCAGGGCCCCCTGACCAGCCACAGGAAACTGGTTCCCATAGGGAGACGGGCGGCGGAGTCCAATTTGCAAAGCACAAGGGAGGCTCAGTTAGCCTTGGGTCGCCATGAGTGGGGAGAGGCTATAAGAGACGCATCGCCCATCCTTTCTAGGGTCAAATGCGGTACCGGGCTTAGCTACTATAGCATGGTACTGCCACACCGCCTCAAACACCCAGATACCTTCATCACACAGGAGTCATCGACCCGTATCCCCCGTACCAGAAGTACTGGGGGAACTGCTGGTAAGAACAAGAGAAAACCTTAACTACTACCAGGATAAGGCTGTCTCTGAATTACTGCTGAGCAATGCCTTCTCGTGTGGACCAAATTACCCTGTAAAGACTAATGTGATCTGCCATCACATTGATACAGGAGATGTCAGGCCCATAAATCAGCCACCCAGATGACTGCCACTAACTTCGCAGGAGGAGACGACACGCCCAAACAGCCTAGCAGGTTCACAATGGTTTTCTACTTTGGACATGAAGAGTGATTACTGGCAGTGCGAGACGACCCCAGATGACCAACAGAAGACTGTATTTTGCATCCAAGGGAAATGAACCTGGCAGTTCAAAATTATACCTTTTGGGCTGTGTAATGCCTCTGCCACCTTCGAACACCAGATGGAAAACGTCCTCCTTTTAGATATCTGTCAGGTTTACCTAAATTACATTATTGTGACAGGAAGGACATTTGAAGAGCACCTGTAATGCTTAGACTCTCTATTCTAGAAAGTGACCACATTCATCTTGAAACTAGTTCCTAAGAAGTGCCACCCATTGCAAAAGAAAATAAGTTTTTTCTTGAGTCATGTAGTGTTGGCCCATGGAATTAAAACAGACCCCGAGAAGACCAAATCAATAAGAAATTTCCCGACACCAACTAACAAACCGAAATGCGGAGTTTTCTGAGACTATGTGCCTACTACCGTCGATTTGTACCTGGGCTCGCAACGATCGCAAAGCCACTACATGAACTGATTATAGTAAAAAGGGAAATTTCATTGGACCACTAATTGTGAAGATGCTTTTAGTAGTTAAAGGAAATTATGATATCTCCACTAGTCCTGGGATTCCCGAAATGTGGGTGCATGCTCATTTTGTATTCTGATGCTAGTGATGTAGGCATTGGAGCTACGTTATCTCAGATTCAGTACGGGAAGGAGAGACACTAGAATACTTCAGTAAGGTGTTGCATAAGCCTCAGAGAAATTACTGTGTTACACACGGGGATCCTCTGGCCATGGTGAAGGCATTTTCACACTTCCACCCCAACCTTTATGGCAGACATTTTATTCTAAGAACTGACCATGCTTCATTATGCTGGCTACTAAATTTCGAGATCCCAGAAGATCAAATAACCCAGTGAATACAGCATCTTCAAGAATATGACTTTGAAAAACAACACCGATTTGGACGCATTCACAGCAATGCAGTTACACTTTCTAGGAGGCCATGTGAGTCATCCCGTCGTCACTGTTAATGCCAAGAAAACGCTGAACTTACAGAGAACAAAATTCAAGGTTCTGTATTTTTGATGGGTCACCTACCTGGAGTGATGATGTTATTAGGAAATATCAGCTGAATTAACCCATTTTTTAGCAATTACTAAAGTGAAAAAAAATATAGCTGTCGGCCAAAATGGGAAGATATATCCAGCCTGAGCACAGCTATCAAAGCATACTGGGCCTAATGGAATTCCCTCGCACTGAAGAATGGTGTGCTATACAGGAACTGGGAGCTTGCAGCCAGTCCTTCTTGAATGCATGGTTTCGTAAATCTTGAAGGAACTGCATAATGGAGCAGCCAGTGGGTAATCGGTATCTACTGGTGGCCCACGATTATTTTACGAAGTGGCTTGAGGTCATTCGCCTCCCAAATCACGAAGCACATAATGTGGTCGCTGCACTTATAGAGCATGTCTCGNGATAGACATTAAATATTGCGCTCAGTGAGAATAATAAGATTAATAGTGGAGATAGGTAGTTTAACGTGGTAAATAACGGCAGTGTGAATACATTATAATCCAATTTAATTATTTTATTTTTATCAGGGCCCCCTGACCAGCAACGAGGAAACTGGTTCCCATAGGGAGACGGGCGGCGGAGTCCAATTTGCAAAGCACAAGGGAGGATCAGGTAGCCTTGCGTCGCCATGAGTGGGGAGAGGCTATAAGAGACGCANACAAGGGAGGATCAGGTAGCCTTGCGTCGCCATGAGTGGGGAGAGGCTATAAGAGACGCATCACCCACCCTTTCTAGGGTCGAATGCGGTACCGGGCTTGGCTACTATAGCATGGTACTGCCACACCACCTCAAATGTCCAGATACCTTAATCACACAGGAGTCATCGACCCGTATCCCCCGTACCAGAAGTACTGGAGGAACTGCTGGTAAGAACAAGAGAAAACCTTAACTGCTACCAGGATAAGGCTGTCTCTGAATTACTGCTGAGCAATCGAGATGCCTTCTCGTGTGGACCAAATTACCTTGTAAAGACTAATGTGATCTGCCATCACATTGATACAGGAGATGTCAGGCCCATAAATCGGCCACCCAGATGACTACCGCTAACTTCGCAGGAGGAGACGACACACCGAAAAACGTAGCAGGTTCGCAATGGTTTTCTACTTTGGACATGAAGGGTGATTACTGACAGTGCGAGACGACCCCAGATGACCAACAGAAGACTGTATTTTGCATCCAAGGGAAAGGAACCTGGCAGTTCAAAATTATACCTTTTGGGCTGTGTAATGCCTCTGCCACCTTCGAACACTAGATGGGAAATATCCTCCCTTTAGATATCTGTCAGGTTTACCTAAATTGCATTGTTGTGACAGGAAGTACATTTGAAGAGCACCTGTAATGCTTAGACCCCCTATTCTAGAGAGTGACCACAGCCATCTTGAAACTAGTTCCTAAGAAGTGCCACCCATTGCAAAAGAAAATAAGTTTCTTGAGTCATGTAGTGTTGGCCCATGGAATTAAAACAGACCCCGAGAAGACCAAATCAATAAGAAATTACCCGACACCAACTAACAAACCGAAATGCGGAGTTTTCTGAGACTATGTGCCTACTACCGTCGATTTGTACCTGGGCTCGCAACGATCGCAAACCCACTACATGAACTGATTATGGTAAAAATGAAATTTTATTGGATCCCTAATTGTGAAGTTGCTTTTAGTAGTTAAAGGAAATTATGATACCTCCACTAGTCCTGGAATTCCCGAAATGTGGGTGCATGCTCATTTTGTATTCTGATGCTAGTGATGTAGGCACTGGAGCTACGTTATCTCAGATTCAGTACGGGAAGGAGAGACACTAGAATACTTCAGTAAGGTGTTGCATAAGCCTCAGAGAAATTACTGTGTTACACACAGGGATCCTCTGGCCATGGGGAAGGCATTTTCACACTTCCACCCCAACCTTTATGGCAGACATTTTATTCTAAGAACTGGCCATGCTTCATTATGCTGGCTACTTAATTTCGAGATCCCAGAAGATCAAATAACCCAGTGAATACAGCATCTTCAAGAATATGACTTTGAAAAACAACACCGATTTGGACGCATTCACAGCAATGCAGTTACACTTTCTAGGAGGCCATGTGAGCCATTCTGTCGTCACTGTGAATGCCAAGAAATCGCTGAACTTACAGAGAACCAAATTCAAGGTTCTGTATTTCTGATGGGTTACCTACCTGGAGTGATGAGGTTATTAGGAAATATCAGCTGAATTAACCCATTTTTTAGCAATTACTAAAGTGAAAAAAAGATAGCTGTCGGCCAAAATGGGAAGATATATCCAGCCTGAGCACAGATATCAGAGCATACTGGGCCTAATGGAATTCCCTCGCACTGAAGAATGGTGTGCTATACAGGAACTGGGGAAGTAATGATGGAAAACACGCACGCTTGCAGCCAGTCCTTCTTGAATGCATGGTTTCCTAAATCTTGAAGGAATTGCATAATGGAGCAGCCAGTGGGTAATCGGTATCTACTGGTGGCCCAAGATTATTTTACTNTATCTACTGGTGGCCCACGATTATTTTACGAAGTGGCTTGAGGTCATTCGCCTCCCAAATCACGAAGCACATAATGTGGTCGCTGCACTTATAGAGCATGTCTCGAGGTTTGGGGTGCCACTAGAACTCCATTCCGATAAGGGAAGAAATTTTAGAAGCTGCTGTGTTCCAGGAGGTAACAAATATTCTGAGGATGAAAAAGACTATGACTACAGATGGAGTGGTTGAGAGGCTTAACCGCATTCTTGAGCAGTGCATGTCGAATTTTGTGGCAGACAACTAAAAGGACTGGGATTAAAAGGTGCCATTGTTTATCGTTGCTCGGCAGTTCACGAGTCCACAGAGGTAACTCCATCCAGGATGCTGTTTGGAAGAGAGCTACGCCTTCCAAGTGATCTGCTGTTTGGCCGACCGACAGAAGAGTAAGCTGCAGCCCCTGATTATGCCAGCGAATTATGTAACAGACTTGTTGGCATTCGTGATTTTTCTCGACAGCAGCTCAGAATAAATGGTGACAGAATGAAGACGTGTTTTTATATGCTGTCAGGCGAGGTATTTCAAGGACAACTGCTGTGGCTGTACAACCCAGAAATGTTGGGAAGGCCCCTATGGTATTCTGAATAAGATCAATGATGTGGTCTTTCGAATTTGTCGCCAAGGCTCTTGGATGGAGCCAAAGGTTGTGTACACAGGCCCTGATGTCGCAGAGTCAGTTCGGGACGAACAGAGTTGAGGAGGCGACAGTGGTAGGTATCGCTGCTTTGCATCGCTTCCCTTTACCCGCGCGAGCGAAGGAGTGTATGAAGGAGAGATTAGTAATGTGAGAGGCTGGCTGCGTTTACAATGGCCAGCTGCTGTGTGCTGCCGTGGTAGGCCCTTTACAGGGCGCGCGTTCCGGGCCTTAGGTGGATTAATTTCTGCGGTTATCTGAAAGCATTTTTTCTGGTTCATCGTCCTTGCCTCGCACTGCGAGACTCGGGGTGCGGGAACCTTCCAGATCGGGCGACTGGAACTATTTAAGCGCGACGGGTCTTAGGATTAACAGTTTCTGAGAGTTGAGAGTTTGTAAGTTTGCGCGGCCTTAAGTGACGGTTGTGGGAATACCGGCGGAACGACGAGCCAGCAGAGTGCCGAGCGGCGGCGAGAGGAACCAGCTGGAGTGAAGTCTGCGGACTGCGAGCATCGGTACAGTGAAAAGAGCCTGGCAGGCGGGACTACTCAACGGGATGTGTGAATGTAAGACATTTCAAATGATGGCAACAGATAGACTTAACATGTGTTAATAATTAGTGTGAATTAAGTGACTATAATGCATATAGACACATTGAGGACTCTAATTATAAATGAGACAGACATTAAATTTTGTGCTCCGTGAGAATAATAAGAGTAATAGTGGAGATAGATAGTTTAATGTGATAAATAATAGCAGTGTAAATAAATTAAAATCAAATTTAATTATTTTATTTTTATAAAGGCCTTCATCCATTACGAACTCAGATACGCAACCCTGGCATATTGTAACAATGCTAATTATCAGATTTCAATCCTACATTTGAAAATAAAATAATATATATTCTGACCAAAGAACAACATAAATTTTTTATGTAGGTCTGATTTAAAATACCAGCTTTAAAGTTATTCATGCAGAAAGGGTGTGTAATATAAAAAGGGCGGTGTAAATATATTTTGAAATTAAGATTTTCTTGTGATAATACTTACAGTAACTTACTTTACTTGTGTTCGTAAAAATCGTTTCCTCTACAATAATAGTCAGTTTTTTTTTTTTTTTATAAAATTTACCATATCCGCATTATTTTTAAAATAACTTCATATTTGATGAATGATACATCTTTAGATGCACTAAAATATAATATAGTCTCTACTATAAGTTATTTTTTAAAAAATATTAAAAAATTTTACAGATCTCTATTAAAAACTTTGTTACAGAACTGACAAAATATGAGTAAAATAAACTAAAAACATTTATAATCTGCCAAACTTGCAAAATACAGAGAGAAATACTTAAAATTCCTGCAAATCTGCCAAAAATATTACATAAAATACATCAAACAGAATTCATATTCCTAATTATTTCTTAATAATAAAATAATAAATAAGTAGTTAATCAAAATCTTTGTTGAATTAAATAATTATGAACTGAATACAAAGAAACTTGACTTAAGTTGTCATTGAGTTGCTGAAAAGTTATTCGAACTCCAGTAAAAATGTTAAAACATGCATATAAGCTTGAATAGTGTTACTTATTTATCACAGAAAGTTATTTTAATTTTTAGGGAAATTGCTTGTATGTGTATATTGCTGGACATGGAGATCTTTACACCCTCTTTCATTACGTGAAATGTTATTAAACTATCACAGGCTGGTATATGACATTACAAATGAGTAGTGATTAGTTTTTCGCACATTAAGGGCGCTTTGTTTGGCACCCACGAAACATGCACTCAGTATTAGGTAGAGCTTCCTCTTGCGACTTTACAGGCAGCGATGCAACGAGGCATTCAATCATACAGGTAGTGAATAGTGTTCTGAGGCACATACCATCACGTTTCCTTGGACATAGATCAGCCAGTGTTTGGGCAGGTGGTTGACAGTGGTGCAAACATCGCCCCATCATATACCATAGGTGTTCAATAGGGGACAAATGTGGAGACCGGGCAGACCAAGTCATGGTGTCCAAATATTCGAGAGCCTCTTGGGTTATGCGAGCTGTATGGGAACGGTATTATCTGCTGCATGAGAGTACGGTATGCTGCGTAAATATGGCAGTAAATGCGGCCGCTGGACCTCATTGGCATATAGCTGTACTGTCTCCGGNATGCACTCAGTATTAGGTAGAGCTTCCTCTTGCGACTTTACAGGCAGCGATGCAACGAGGCATTCAATCATACAGGTAGTGAATAGTGTTCTGAGGCACATACCATCACGTTTCCTTGGACATAGATCAGCCAGTGTTGGAGCAGGTGGTTGACGGTGGTGCAAACATCGCCCCATCATATACCATAGGTGTTCAATAGGGGACAAATGTGGAGACCGGGCAGACCAAGTCATGGTGTCCGAATATTCGAGAGCCTCTTGGGTTATGCGAGCTGCATGGGAACGGTATTATCTGCTGCATGAGAGTATGGTATGCTGCGTAAATATGGCAGTAAATGCGGCCGCTGGACCTCATTGGCATATAGCTGTACTGTCTCCGTGCCTTCAACAACCACCATGCATAACCGCAAGTCATGACNATCATATACCATAGGTGTTCAATAGGGGACAAATGTGGAGACCGGGCAGACCAAGTCATGGTGTCCAAATATTCGAGAGCCTCTTGGGTTATGCGAGCTGTATGGGAACGGTATTATCTGCTGCATGAGAGTACGGTATGCTGCGTAAATATGGCAGTAAATGCGGCCGCTGGACCTCATTGGCATATAGCTGTACTGTCTCCGGCGATAGCACCCCATACCATAACACATGTTGTGAGGGACATGCGGCGTTCGCGAGTCAGTGCAGGATCGTTGTGTTGCCCAATGCGGCGCCAAATTCCGCTGTGACCATCATCTGCGTTAAGATCGACATGGGGCAGATCGGAGAACACAATGCGTCGCAATTCCTCTGCTCAATGTTGACGTCCCTGGCACCATTGATGTCGTACCACTCGATGCCGAGGAGTCAAAGGCAAGCGTCGCAGTGGAGGCCATGCCTGTAGGCCAGCCTCACTCGAACAGTCCTTGTTGAGACCGGCAAGTGCAGTGAAAGCCGCACAGACTGCAGGATCTCTCTTAATGTGGTGCCACGTTCTACCACCACGCATCGTCGGATACGGCGATATCTATCTACAGTGTGTCTGGCAGGACCATTGCCTACTCTATGTCGCGTATGATATGTAAGTGTCCATGTCTGAACATATCGTGCTACAGTGGTGACTACATGGCGAAGATGAATGGCTGTATGACGAGCTGTCCATCCGGCTCTGGGCTTGCACAAACTTCTGCCTTTCCAGCCTGTGCTGTGGCCCTTTTAGGCACTTGTTACTGGCCCCAAGCCACATATTGCACTGATTTTATTGCAAATGGATGACGCCACGTGGGTTTAGCGATTTTCGTGTCGAGCAGTGTATAAGTAAAACTACTTAGCATTATTACTGTCGTTGTCAAACAACAGAAGTTGCTAGTTTCTTCATAACTTAGCTACTTTGAGTATTTCACTACCACCCGACCAATCAGGTTATACATAATTAATGGACTAGAAGATTCAGACAGTATGGTGTACACCCAGAAAACCTAGTGTGTTGTATCATTTGCCACCGTATTAGTGGGAGGGAAAGAATACTACGACACTGAGAATCAATAGGGACATTTGTTTGATCTGTATATGGGTGTGGGGAAATCTGTTAAAGTAAATTTTTTTTTTCACGTCACTGAATTCAAGAAAAATAATCATTTTTTAATAGTGTTTTACGTAGGAAAAGTGTGAAATATTTAGTGTTAAAGATGTTGGTTATGTATACATGTCAGACATGTTTTTTTCGCATGTCCGAAAACATTTATATGTACCCCAACAACCCTGTTAAAGACATTTATTCATACATCAAGCTTTTAGCCATTAATGTTTGGTAAAAATTATATAGATATATACACACATTAAATTATGGGTAGTTATTATTAAATAAAATTAAACTGAGATAATTTAAAACACATATATCACAAAAAAAAACTTTCACACTAACGATATATTTTTTCCACTGCTGTTTCCTTATACACTATTGCCATATACACGAAAACGTCTCCTTACCACTACTTATTTCTCTTCTTATATAATATACCAAATCTTCTTTTTATATGCACTGCATAAGCACTTAGACGTGGGCAGACGGCGAGGCGTGAAAATATTAACTGCTAGTTATATTGGAGTAGACAGATGGTTCTAGCAGAAACACTTTGTATTGAATTACACTTCCAGCATGGTGTGTGGCGAGTTAACACACTACATACTCATGTTGAACTGGCAGCAGGTTGGCGGTGTTGCAGACAGATGGCGAGTTAGCACACTATACTCGCGTCGAAGTGGCTCATGAAGTTGAGCCCACAGGCGGGATTTTGTAGACGGGACAGGTTGAGAAGCAGCTAGAGAACGATACTGTTCAGCAAATCATTTACGGTTAAATTCTGTAATGCCCCCAAGGTAACGTCGACACGTCAGGTTCGACATATCGCTTATCGTCATTACATGACAATGCAACCTTGCTAACGTCTTCGGTGTAGACTGTGTGGGCACACAATCTGAAGTGATATTGAGTCCCCAACACCCGTGAATTTTGGTTAAGGCATTCCAAATAATCCTCGTACAGAAGTGATTGCAACACGTTAGCTTTTACGCCCTTAGAACATAAACCCACAAAGTGTGTGATTATGCCTCCTCCAAATTCGTCCTGTATAACTCCTGTAATGTCTTTGTTCACCAAAGGGAACTTCTGCCAATTATCTGGCCCATAATTGGAAGTTCAAACCGTGTAGCCAGATCAGGAGATATCGACTTGAAGACATCGAGACAGTCTACTTGATATAGTAAAGAATCTGTGTCGGAATATAATAGGTGTAAAACAGGCGGAGGAAATTTTTTTATGCATATAGTTATAATGAAAGTGATATAAAAACAATTTAGACAAATCGAGAACATCAACACTGGTATACATAGGTCTGTTAAACGTAACAGGCACTTTGTTCATATCAATGTCGGACGCCCCATCAATTCTGCCACCCCATAAATCGTATCATATCGCGAGACGACTCTGATGTCCCTTTCTCGGTGGACATTTTGTAAGGTCTTTCCACATATGGAATTGTTCACCAATTTAAAAAATTACTTTTCGAATGCATTTACTGCCAGAGCACATTTTTCAATATTGAATTTAATGTAGGGAGGAGACATCCAAGCCTTCGGCTCAAATCGCAGAATGTGGTGAACAGCATCGAGTTTGGTGCCATCCATCAAATAGTGCTTCAGTGTTTCCCCGTGTGAAACATAATTTTTACGCGGCGCTAGTGTTAACATTAATTTCTCAGTTTTTCCATTCGGCGGTATGGTACTGACTGGAGCAAGAGGCAGATCTGCTAAGGCATCGTGACATTCAAAAGGAAATGACAGATCAAATTCCGCGAAACAGCATATATCCCCGTCATTATCCATGTTAGCGAAATCCCACATTGAAAATTCGTCTGCCTGAACCCCACTCGAAATGACCAATAGGTAGTTTGCACTCCATTGTGTGACTATACAACCCATTTACATCGAAATAGCAAATATATTTCTCTGCCTGAGTGGGATCATAGTCTTCGCCCATTGAAATATTATTAGCTTGCGCATGCCTTTTGGAAACGTAGGCAATACCACCTCAAACCCCTCTCTTTATAAAAAGATATTTATCTACATCAGTTAACAGCTCTAGCCACACACTGGTGTTTAATAAAAAGGCATCTTAGGAGAGGGAAAGAGCGATGACCCCCTAGATTTATCTAGGGGATGTATATGTCAAATATAAATGGTGCAATGACCCTCAACCCCAAAACCTGTGCGTAAGGAAAAACCCCTAAATTTATCTAGAAGTTGTAGATGTCAAATCAAGCACCACATCGAGGCGGAGCCGTTTAATCCCGCTCCCGCCCCTTCACAAGCGAGCCACCGGTCACCCGCCTAACCATGCAGGAGGACCATCACATCGAGGATGCAGTGCGGGAGGTCGCTCCTGTGATGCAGGAATTATGCGAATTCCTATATTTCAACAGGGGTGACAACAGCTCATCGCCATCATCACCAGCATCATTATCATCAACATCAACATATCGTAGTAAATCTGTAAGTACAATGTGTGTCGATGAGTCTACATAGTCGTCATACCCTCCCCCTGGCCAAGGGAATGGACAAAGAATCGCTATCATCTCTGGGAGAGTGGAGTCCGCCTGAAGTTAGGGACATAAGCCTTAATTTAATGGGATATCTGTTTGTGAGTTCACCCACCCCCTCAAACACTCCATCCACCATATATAGTCCTGTGTCCCCCACATCACCGATTTCATCACCCAGATAAAACCCAGTGTCCCCCACATCACTCATTCCATCACCCAGATATAGCCCTGTGTCTCCTGCATCGCCCATTCCATCACCCAGATATAGCCCTGTGTCCCCCGCATAGCCCATTCCATCACCCAGATATAGCACTTTGTCCCCCGCATCACCCTTTCCATCATCTAGATGACAAAGGGCTATCCCTTTGTCCCTCACATCACCCATTCCATCATCCAGATACAGTTCTGTGTCCCCGCATCACCGATTCCATCGCCCAGATATAGCCCTGTGTCCCCCGCATAGCCCATTCCATCACCCAGATATAGCCCTTTGTCCCCTGAATGACCCATTCCATCACCCAGTTATAACCCTGTGTCCCCCGCATCTCCATTATTACTGCCACCCACCCCACCTCTGGCCCACATACTCTGATTATGTTTCTCTACGAGATGTCGGTGACAGGAGTTTATTCGCACATTGCCTGGTAGTCACTTGATTTCAGATGGAATAGACTAACTTTAAAAATTTTCTAATGTAAATTTTTTTTCAAAATCTTTTATTTAATGTTATTGCTAATTTATTATATAACAAATTTTTCCCCCCATTCTTTAAAGCAATATTTTAATGAAATATGTTTACATGCATACACATTTACAGTTTAGTTGTTACCATATTAATTTCATCGACATTGCCATTCTGCAGAATTATCTTTTGTGAATCATTTTCTACAGGACAGTGCTTCATAAATCGTTTTTCTAAATGGCAGTGCTTCAGAAATTATATGGATACAAGTCAGTACTGTGTGAATCATATTTCTACACGACAGTGTTTCGTGTTTATTTACACAAAGTGTAAATTGACAGTTGCGGTATAGTAGCGAGAAATTCGCTGTTGGATGGAGGTGATCTCGAGGGTTTTCCAGCCATCAACCGACCGACCAACCCCACCCCTATACCTGCCGCGGGAGAGCCTTTCAGACAAGCGGCTGGTGAGCTAATTACACACAGCGCTCGTTGCGGCGGTTGGTGTAAGCAACCACAAAACGCTGTCATGGCCGCCGAGATTTTCATCCCTTTATCCATATACCAACCAAAATGGCGGATATACAGCATGTTCATACTAGCGACTCCCACATCAGTTGAGTTTCGACATCCGATGAGCGAACATGTGTACCTACTGTGTAATTACTTGCTACATGTACTTAGCATAATTACTCTAGGTAAATTTTTAAAATCCAATCGGGCATTTATTCATCTCTGTACACGTAATTTCTTTTTGCTTTCACTGAGATTCGAACCTAGTATAACACTCCAAATTATTCATTGCGCACTAATTATGCACTAATGAGCACCTCTCACCCCGCATCACTCCCCTCCTCACACCCCTGCTCCTCTTCACCTAACAACACCTCCAGACCACGACAAATTTCCAAGTTCCACAAATATCGTTTAGGCGCTACATCGTCCAAAATGGTACCTCAGCAAGCAAAGGGCCAATCACAGCACAGAACACGAGAGGTAGGGTAACCCCTCAGGAAACCACCCAGGGGGAGGGGGAAGATCAGTTTCCCAGATTAAAAGATGCCACAACTTTATGTCCCTCTCCCCCACACCCCTGCACAGTGCGACGCTAGCGCCGTCGCGTTAAGTTTATCAGCACCATCTACTTCTGTGCGGTGGTGTACTCTTTGCTTGGCTCGGATTCCTTCCTCTTTCCTCCCAGTTCTCCCTCCCTGCCTTCCCCTCTCCAATTCATGCATCATTATTTTTTATTGGTCGTGGTAGTTTATTTAAGTCCTTGCACGACCTAGCTCTGCCTACTTTACGCCCTTCAGATGTCTGCTACATTACGCTGCTACCCTACGCCTGCAAGATCTTCGTTTGTCCCTGATGGCTTAGTTGCACTTCACCTCGGTCGGCTGAGGTCAAATACAGCTACCATGTTTTCGAGTTCACGTTTTACTAGTCACACTGCAGCGCGATGGGGCACTTTAAAAACTGTGAGTCGTGGAAAACGTTAAGTTTGTGGTAGAGTTTTTAAAAGTTTAATCATTTGTGTGGCAAGTGGTGTTGTACATTGGATGTGCAATAGTGCTAGTCCATTTCAAAATTGTTTTGGCTGCTCATCCAAATGAGGTTTCGGCTTAACTATGGCGTCGCATCACTGTGTGTCCTTTTATAACGTGTCGTGTTCGTCCTTGNTTCCCAAGTTTAATTATTGTTGATTATTTCATTGTTTCCACGACTTCATTGTTAGGGTATTAATATTTTTAATTGTTTGTTGTTCGTCTTGTAAATTTTTATCGGTCGGAGCTTTGACGTTTCCCAAACTACTGCCTCCCTCCGTAACTGTTTTAATTGTTTTCAATATTATTTTATTGGAAATGGAGACTGTGATGGGAAATTCTTGCTACCCTCCTTTCTGTATTACTTCAAAGTTAAATGGGTGCTGTGAATAATTCTAAGTCAAGAGAGGATAGTAATTTTTAGCTGTTGTGTTGGCTAAGAAAAGTTTGGATCATTGTAAATTAAATTCTTCTTGTTGTGGAGCCGAGATGCATTATATATATAAAGTAAATGTTTTCCTTTGGTGCTCTGACAATAGTGATACATTTTAATGAATTTATCAATGACATAAATTATTAATAATTTTGTTACTCATTTTGATCACTATTTATTGACTAGTGTATATATGATTTATTTTACTAGTCTTTCATGGGTTGTTTGCCATTCAGCTTTTCTATATTTTTTCTTAAAACAAAAAAAAAGTTCAATCTTGTATGCAGTTATTTGTGAACTGTCACAACAGGTTAATAAAATGTCCCCTATGCCAGTATTGACTCTCTAGCATCGTAGTGTTCTTTCCCTTACAATACTCAAAGTTATTAATACATATCGTATGACCACATACTTAGTTACCCTTATATCTAAATATTGTTAGGCTATCAAATTTATAGTGATAAATTTGCGATGGTCTCGTTCACTGGCAAGAGCACAAGTGCCTCAGTCAGCCATGTTTCATATTCAGTGACGAAGAAAAGAGACAATATTACATGTATGCATGTATTTGGTGGATGTTGTCGGTAGCTGGTGTGTATTCCTGCTCACCCATCCCCCTTTCTAAAGCCATATTAATGGGTACACTCTAGAGTTTGCTGTTTACAATGAATGTGTGATCTCAGGTGGAGGGGTTCAGCTGGACCAGGGACTGGGAAGCCCTGAGGGGAGGCCTGGAGGCTGTGTTGAGTAACAAGAGCACTGTCTACAAGCAGCTGCAGCATGAGGTGCACAGAGACCACCCGCTGTTTGTGATGGGCCAGAGTGGGTGCATCGACCTGGCTGTGTTGCTGATGTGCGCGGGGCTGCCGTCGGACACCGCTGACGCTGACGGAGACAACATGCTGCACGGAGCTGCGAGCAGCAGCCACGTGGGCACGGCGGCAACACTTCTCGACCTGGGGGCAAACATCGAGGCACACGGCGCGAAGGGCCGGAGCACCCCGCTCATCTGGGCGGCGTACAGCGACCAACCAGAGATGGTGATGATGCTGACGGAACGAGGGGCGGCGCTGAACGCAACGAACAACGAGGGCAACACTGCACTGCACATAGCCGCGAGGGAGGGGTACCTGGTGGTGGTGAAGATTCTTGTGGCGGCAGGAGCAGACACTACGGCTACGGGCAAGGACAATTACACTGCCTTTGTTTTGGCCGAAATAAAGGGTCATACAGCAATGATGACATACCTAAATGACTACCCCCACTAGTGTCTTCAAGGTTTGGATGCATCGACAGAGAACACACTACACACTGTAGCACTCTACCATTAGTCCTCAAAGTTCTGTGGCAGCTTTGCTAGTAAGCATAACTTGATATTTAACAGTCCAATTATCTGTAATTTGTTTTTGGCCACTTTTCTTGGGAAATGATGTGTGTGATGTGACATACATGTAGGGAAATGTTTAACACCTGATTTGATCTGCGCTCCAGGCTCTAATTCAATATTTTCCTTATATTTTAAGTTACATATTGTATGTATCTTGTTGTCATATCTCTCCCTTGGCCATCGTGATAACTTTGAAATTTTAAGTAATGGTCAGTCAGGTTTGTCCTGATTCCTGTTCTATTACTCTTAGTCCCCTTACACTTTTGGTGGGGGGGGATGGTAGCTCCTAAATTATCTTGAAGCAGCCTAATGGAGCTCACAGAACCCACTCAGAAACACTTAAGATTAGTTTTATGTTTAGATGGTATAAATCGTCTCCATCTTCTCATTTCCACTTAGTTAAAAATTACAACCAATACCTCAATACTTATAGCACATGACTGTATAAATAAGATTTGCACTTTTGTGTTCAAAGGGGCTTAAATCAAAACTGCACAAAATATTTAAAATTGCTTTAAAATTTAGCGTTACAGTCTACTTTACACAATAATAAATTTCCTTATCTTAAATTAATAACAAGTTTGGAATAACATCTCATTTATTTTTGCAGCTGATACTTATTTTTGGTTTAGTGAGACTTGAGAGGCTCCTCTGTTATCGCCTAGCATCCACCTAGCAGGTAAAAGACACTCGTCTCTTCTAAATACAGTGAGCTAAGGAACTTGAAGAAGCATGCCGCGTTCTATTCGCACTTTCCATAGTTGTTATTTCTAATCCTTATCCAAGTCAATGCAAATTCGTAGAGAAACAGTCAAATAGGTTCTCCTTGTTGAACTAGTACGCATACTTTTCCGTTGCCATTGAAACAAATTTACTCAGTTTCCTGTTCTAGTAAGTTCGTACTCTTGCCATTTGTACCTGGTGAAGAGCCAGGAATAATCTTTCAGCAATATATCGAATAATGCAGGCCGACTCTCTCCTCCAGTCTGTCTCCCATCCTGGAAGCACACTGGCCAGTATCAAGGAAGGAACTGACCTTGAAACTAACAGTGTGGGCCACATTTATATACACTGGCAACGAATTGTAATAAGCGGAAAACTTCCCAAGTTTTCAAGAAAGGTGATATAAACTGCTATTTGCATATATATATTTTTCGAGTAAATTAAACTTCTTTCATAGCACTTTGAAGTTGCGAATTGCTTCTCCTCAAGGACAGTGCTTTGAACTCCCAACAGGCGCACCTAAGAAAATTTTCTCAAGAGAGTTCTTCACCGCTGAAAGTTACAGAATTGATTTACAAAGAAACAAGTCTTTCATAACTATTGATAATTCTCACTCGTCGACTTTCAGTAAGATGTAGGAACACAAGCACAATTCCTCCAGTTATATCTACTGCTGGAAAAACAGGGCAGAGGGTAGGAATTGAGTATGTCCACTATTCTCAGAAGCTGTGCAATGGTTCTCTCGCATTCGTAGTGTTTCTGCTGTGGTCAGTTTTTTTTTCATTGAACATGGTCCAAGACCATAGTGTATCTCAAGCCACAGTTTGTTTTAGCTTATGGAATATCTCCTGCTAGTACCTGCATCATCTACACAAATGTCGTTATTATAATGATGGTCTTTGCACTACCTGTACATTCACTTGTATGTGGACATATAATGTTTTTCTATAACAATTACAAGATCTCTACAGGATCCAAGCTCTAAATCCCGCAATGCTTGTGTTTACCTACCCAGAGAACAGGCATTTATGTTCTTAACTGCCGAAAGAGCATCGCAGCTCTGCTGTATACATTATACATACTCTACATATATGTGCGCAGTTATGTACAGACTTTTTAATTCAAGATATTTCTCAGCTGTTTATGTCCCTTCACAAACTTCACCAGGCATCGCTTTAGTTACATCTATTTCCTCTGCAGAAAGTTGCTCATTACGTTTCTCGTAGTCTTTCCGACAGAGCAGCTAAACTTAATTTTGGGAGACCTGTCGGTAGTAATTTTCTTCTCTATTTCAGGCCATTACTGTCCTCTTCATCTCCAAATGTTTCAAAGCACATTAGCAATTTCAAATGCGATAAAGGACAAATACACAGTATTTCAAAGAAAGGCGGGCATGAGTGATCTCTAGGGACATCCCTTAAGCAAGAACATCAGTACTAAGCTGACCACTTCTTCATTTAATTTCATATTTTAGTAATAATCCAAAATGACACTGTAGATGTTTCTAGGTCATTCTGGGGGCCACGGTGGTGTAATGGTCAGACTACTCGCCTCCCACCTAGGCGAACCGGGTTCGATTCCCGGCACGGACGCTCCCGGATTTTCGTATGTGGGAATCGTGCCGGTCGGCGCCGCCGCTGGTCGGCGGGTTTTTTCGGGGATCTCCTGTTTCCCCCGCCCTTTCATTCCGGAGCCACTCCATACTCACCTCGCTTCACCCTCATCGGCTCTCAAGACCTCGATGTCAAGAGCCTGTCAAATCTCTTCACTCACTCTAAAAAACATCTGATATGTCCAAGAAGACCCCCATTATGAATGTAAGACACCATCCACTTTGAGTACGGCTACCTTTTCTGAAGTTATCTTGCTCCGTGTGTAATTTATCTATTGCCACCAAGTATAAGGTTATTCTTCTTGTCAGTAACATCTCACTTCCTTCATTGTTGTTATCATCGATAAGTGCCTACATAACTACGCCGTGTTAGTATTGCTGCCTTTTCTTTGTAGCTAAATTTGTGAAATCATTAGCTCGCAGTATTAAGATGACAATTCACTGACTGCCTGATACACAAGCTTCAGAATGATATTTTTCTCTTGCATAGGATCTTCTAATCAACTGTGTCGCTGTCAAAATGTAGTAATGTGTATTTCTCGTGTTCATTATAGTCATCTTTTCGGTGGTAAGCTTCGCCGTTTCTTGTGTTTCCAGTAAAGAAACAAGTATTCTATTTTCGCCAATATTTCTTATAATTATTTTCCATGGATTATTATGGGACTGTCTCCTTCATCAGCTTCTCGCTGATTTGTTGCATGTCTTAATGGGCTATGTCCAAGTTTTCAGGTCCTGTAAACACAGGCGCCTTTATTTTGTCAGCGTCTATATCGTGTACACCCCCAGAAACCACAGTTTTCTTTCCGTGAGGTATACTCCTGCCATTATGTTTCAGTTATTGATGCTTTCCGGAAATACATGTAACTTAAAATTCCGTCTCGTACAAGAGTAACCTGCGGCTACATTTTTTAATCTTCGGCCTCTTTGATATGCTGATGGTAGATGTAATCCTTCTTCCCACTGTGTTTTAAAGGCATCCCCTGTCTTATTTTGTTTGCAGGAAATCGCTATTATTAATTTAAATACCAGTGTTAAAATAAACCATATTTGGATTATGGACTTGTGTTTTATTTATCAGAATTTGTCAAAAGTTCAATGTTTATTCAAACCAGGACTTTCAGAATTGTCTGGCTCTCCAAATGAGAATTTTTTGCAGATTCCAAACTGGCAACTTAAAAACCTTGAACAGAACATGTAACCATTTTCGTGTAAAAATTTTATTTGGACTCATTAAACTTAAGACAGTAAAATGTATGGTTGGAACACTATCTCTTACTCATAATTCAAAAATTAGAAACCTTTGTTTATTTTAATACTTCTCCATACTTCTTTATGCAGTTTATTATTAAACGCAGATATAATTAGTGTTGTGACACTTGAGAAAACATACATATTTGGTACAAATTTACAACCAAAATCTCGTGCAGAAATGCTTCTTCATAGCCATTAAATACCATCCATACGTTTCAATAAAAAGCGTTTAACGATTTTTTTTAAATCACATAAAACATACAGCTAGTTTACGATACATCTGATACATTTGTAGTGGGTCAACATCCCCAAGTTCTGCGTATGGTGTTGTGTTTACCACAATATAATAACAAAACACAGCTTATTCGAGCCATAACTGTATTAGGAACTTCCAACTCTTGCTGCAGGGCAACCAAAAGCAGTAAACATCACCGTACACATTACGAGGTAAATAATTATCCTGAAAAGCGACTAGTGTTTTATGAGCATATGAAATTTTTATTTTCTGCAACCCAGCGCATTAAGAAGGAAAATAAGACAAATAGGAACTCGAAATTATGTCAAAAATATTACAACTTAAAAAAATCATGTGAACCTTCTAGCAATATGTTACATTTTGGAATCAACTTACCAGAAACCTAATTTTAATTAACTTATGTCGACCAACTATCTGAAACTATAGCTCTTTATGCGTTTTTACACAGTTCTTTTTATATCGATTTGTAGGTATGTTTATGCTACTTTTTAACTCCAAATTCGTTGTCCTGTTAATCTATCAGATTTACAGGTACAGATTTACTGAAAATTAATGCAAGCTGGAAATGAGTCGCGTGTATTCTCGAGTGCTTGATCATCAGTTACGTTAGCCTTTGTTGTTTTATTTACAACCGTCCCATTGGTTCACACAACGCCGGACACGCTCATTGTATTGTGCAAAGTTCATTACTGTCCGTCTCTCTAACACAGTAATATTACGTCTGCAGCACTCAAGTTTTATGTACACAAGCGCAAGAATTAGCAGTTTGTGAAATATTTACTCAATTTTTACGGTTTGGCTTGACCCGACACATAATAAAGTGAGAAACCCCACAACAATGTTAACTCTACGTGCTGTTGAAGGATACGCAGTGTGCATAAAAGTACATCTTAAGCAAGGCTTTCAAAGGTGCTCAGTTCTTACTAAGGCCCATGCTTCGGGAATATTTTACCGCCTCTTCTCATATACAACAAATAATTATAAAAAAGAAAAAACGAATACTAATCATTGTAATGGAGTAAAGTTGCCTCACGCCTAACATTGGTACTTGCGTTTTCGAAGACGTTGCCCATTGACAGACTCTTCGACCTGGGTGCTTGGTAGTCTGATGAAGGTCGGAACTATAGTGAGCGCGCTGCGTTTCCTTCCACCTAGCGGCGGCTGAGAGGAGGTAGCCTTGTGACGTCAGCACCGCCTTTTAATTGGATTGGACGAAGATCTGCTTCCGTTTCGATGATGTTTTCCTCAGTTTTGGGGGTGGGCGGTGGCTGCGAACACTTCCCTATAAAAACCCTGGCAAACTAAGCGGCGGCGGACACTCTGGGGGAGGTCACAACTAGGGGGTTTTGGTCTCTCTCGAGACAAGTAAATAGTCAATTGTAAATTGGGTGCCAGTTAAGTAATTGTGTACATTTCTGTAACTATATATTTTTGTAACAGCGCATTTTTATTGTAACCCCTAAATTTTTTAAGTTTTTAAAGGATTTTAATTTTTAGATATTTTAATGTAATTTTGCGTAAATTTTGTAAAGCTATTTGATTTTGAAAATTAGTTGTATTTTTCTTGGGGCGGAGGAAAACATAAAAGAGGAGAAGTGCCCGGTAATTAAACGTAAAAAAGGAAATTATTATTATTTTTTTACTTTCTGCAGTCACCCTCTTAAATTGAATGTCATAAGGCTGCTACTGATCCACTTTTTGCTATCATTCATATTCGCCTCCGATGTATGTTCATCAAGGATGACATGGTTGTGGAGTTGGAGGATTATACATATGACAGAGTGGTCTGGTGGTCATTAAGAACCCGTTGCATTGTTAAGTTATGTTTTGTTACAACATTTGTAACATAACACATTTTTTCATATTCGGTATACAAACCTGCTTGCATAGATTTGCCTTTCACACTAACGAAAGCAGTAATTCAGCTACGGAAATTTTTAAACGTGACTTCCTTTTCCTTTTTGCTTTCTTTCAGCGTCTGCTGGATTTCATGTACATGCCACCTCATTGATCGCGTGTTCAATGGAGCCTCTGATATGAGGATCGCTGTGTTCAACGAGGTGTCGCGATTTTGATTCTTAATTGAGGCTGTGTGAATTTCAAACGACCCAGAAATGCTTATATTTAGAATATGTAAATGAAATGGTAAGCTCTGTGTAGTTCAAAGGGTGAACTTTTATAAGCGTCAACAAATAAATAGCTTCCTCGGTGGTAGAGTGCCATCTCATTTACCTGATATCGACCACGTGTAAGGACACTGAATTTTCCAGGAATGCAACATTTCAAGACGGTTCTGTAAAGAAAGATATGTTCTTTAAAATGTAGATAATTATCTGATTTTGAGATAAGAAACTAACAGCTTGTCGCTACTCGGCCACCTTAGTTATACAGGGGGTGGCCAGTAGTTCATAATAGTTAAATTATTTCGGTGCAGACTAATGACACCTGAGGTTGTTGCGTTAGGGGTAAACAAATACTTGTATTCCCAGTTATTTAACACACCAGGATTTTATTGATCAGAAGGTCACATAGTTATTACACACCCTGGCGATACTGGCCCCCCTGCAAATCGTTTGCCTGACGGGCTGTTGGGCTGAATACTATGCGTCGGGGAAGGTTGTTGAAGGGAGACGTTTCTCTACTTATCTGTGACTGCGGCTTTTGGTGAGTTGCCTTCGTTGGTAGCTGAGGCATGGTGAGTTGGGTGGCCCTGGTTCGGGCCCTCGCACTGGCTCTCGTTGACGTGCTGTACGAAGTTGGCTGTTTCCTGCGGCTTTGACGGTCTCTCAATGAAGCCAGGCATTAGGGTTCTCCCGTGACTTGCACTTTCCTCGCGATTCCGGCGGACGTTCTGGTTGGAGACTGCTTCCTCCTCGTCTTTCTTCCGGCCATCGCGTTTCTGTCCGCATTCCTAACCGCGGAAACAGCCACTACGTTTCGGAAATTAACTCATAAGTTCTCGGCACTTCTACTCGGTTTGTCTCGCGAATTTACACATGAAGTTTCAGCTCATGACTCGCCTTCTCGGGGAATGGCGCCACTCGGACTGGGGCTACCACTCGTTTGCGGGAATTTACTCATATTCTCGGCACTGTTCTCGTCACACGACTGATTACTCCTGTGTCTGCTTCTCCCGTTTCGGCTGCTTCTATCTCGTCTCGCGGCTGAACCGCCGAACTACTCCCATCTCGGCTGGCGATAATTGCTCCCGAACAATTGACTCTGAACAACTGATTACAAATGATTGCCTGGGCCGGTCCCGAACCCCAGCCCGTTGATCCAACTGCCTCTCGCCTAACTGTGTTCTCTGTCTCGCCCACGACTGACGACAACTGAATGATCACAACTGCCCGACGACCATTGAATGACTGCTCGCGGCTGAATCAGCACGACTGAATGACTGGGCCGGCCCCGAACTCCGGCTCATTGGTGTGACAGCCTCTCGCCTAACTGCGTTCTCTGTCTCGCCCACGACTGACGACAACTGAATGATCACAACTGCCCGACGACCATTGAATGACTGCTCGCTGCTGAATCAGCACGACTGAATGACTGGGCCGGCCCCGAACTCCGGCTCATTGGCGTGACAGCCTCTCGCCTAACTGCGTTCTCTGTCTTGCTTCGCAGCTGAACAACTCCTCTCGAACGACTGCTCACGACCGACAACTGAATGCTCGCGACTGAATGATCACGAACCTTGGCTGCTGCCGAATTTAACCTGCCTCTCGATATATTCAACTTGGCTGTCAGCAGATTGTGTCTACAGAAACAGGGACTTCCCCGGCATAACTCGCACGTCATTTTGTATAGGATTTCGGTCTCGTCAGCGACTCGCTCGTTCAAACTAGGGGTGGAGGGCGGGGTGTAGCAAGCGTCTCGGGGATTCCCGGCAGCTGTGTCGGCAGTATCTCGTCCAGGGGGTTACCCTGTTTCCTTCGCCGAGGGCTTATATCAGCTAATTTTCGGGACTTTCCCTGTTTCCTTCGGCTGCAGTACATCCCAGCGTATTCTTATATCTTGGGACATCCCTGGGGGTTATTTCTCAGGGTGTGAATACAACGCAATTCCTATCCCCGGTACCCGCCACGCGTCAAGCTTACATAAATGCAATAAGTATAAACAGAACCTTCATTTGCAATGGCATACAAATTCATTTCGAACCATGCCGAGGAAATGAAAATATTACTTTTTTAGAAGTCTATGCAGTAATATTAATATTTACTGCTGATGAATATTGTATTCTTGTTCGAGAAGTTTTCACTACGTTTGACAGCTAAGGTCTTAAGCAAAGTGTGAAGTGAGATGGAGCTGAAGTAGCAGGTGTATTCAGTACCTGGGGAACCGAAGCACTCCCAGAAAACCCATTGGCCATCGCCAACATCTGCCATGCCTTCCACAAGCGAGAATCCATGGTGGCCTTCCGGGAACAGAATCCTGCCTCCTTGGTGGTGGTGGTGGTGGTGGTGGTAGATAGTATTATTGGCTACAACATATAAAGTGATATATTTATTGTATTATAATTAAAATACCTAAAATTAAGTAGGTAACTAAATACATACTGTTGGACTAGGTTTTCAGCAATATCATCGAAATGTATCAGTATAGTATAATTATTGGAAGGTTTTTCTTTGGGAGAAAATTACGAAATTAAATTTATTTTTATCTAAATATTTATTTCTTATGATAATCTAGGGTTTTCGCGCTTCCTTTTATTGGGGACCACATCTGTTCAAATTTTTAATTTTAACGCACAGTTTTCGTTCGTTAAAAAAATTCCCTGGACACCTTATAAAACCAAACAAAATACTCACAATTATTAATTGATAATTTAATCATAAATGAATTATTTCAAATGTAACTTTATTACAACCGCCATAAATTTGAAAATGTAACAGAGCCAAACAAGTATCTCTCACGGCTCTCACAAATCACAAACTCTTGAAATACCCTTTAAAAATGTCTGCTAGTACACTGTCACCTGTTATTTCCTCGAGATTTATATCATGTGACATTTCTTCGTTTCTGCTGCATAACTGTTCCTCCATTTTAAATAAACAACTTCGTTTAAAATGTTATATTCAGTTCTGATTGGCTTTTGTCTCATGCTCCCGCATAGGAAATGAGATGTAACAATTTCCTTTACACATGCCAGGAACTCTCAGGCACACTACATGTTAGGAGTAGTTGTAAATCAATAGACTCGAAAACATGACGGATAATCCTTGTGCACACGACCTGTTTTATAGTTACTGTTATGCTTTTAATTGTGAAACGAAATTTTCTGTTGAGGTAAATTTTATTTTAAATATATGAATTATGCGTATTTATTTTAAGTTAAGTTATTTGAGACTGATTGCCACTTTTTTAATATGTATAACGTGTAACAATGTAAATAGCATGAAAATATTTTTCTTTAACACAAACTGCAAGGCCTTTTAAATCACCTGTGGATTTTTCTAATAACTGGTATTTCAATCCATAAGTTCAATTTTAATTTCTTCATTTATTAGTGATTGTTAAAAAAAATAACGCCATTCACTAATAAGTGCAGGATCGTTGCGTTGCCCACCGCGGCACTAAACTCTGCTGCGACCATCATCTGCGTCAAGATTGAAGCGGGAATCGTCGGATAACACAGTGCTTCGCCGTTCCTCTGTCCGATGTTGACGTTCCTGGCATCACTGATGTCGTACCACTCAATGCCGAGGGGTCAAAGGTAACCGCAGTGGATGCCGTGCCTGTTGGCCAGCCTCATTTGAAAAGCGACGAATGTTCCTTGTTGAGACTGGCAAATGCAGCGAAGGCCGCACAGACTGCAGGATATCTCTTGATGTGGTGCCATGTTCGACTGCTTCTCATCGTCGGTATAAGGCGATGGCTATCTACAGTGCATCTGGCAGAACAATTACCTGCTCTGCATTATGCACGGCATGTATGTACCCATGTCTGAACTGACGCGTGACGCCTCCCTCCGCCCTTGGCCGCTACACCAGCGCAGCTTCGACGCGCCCTCTACTGGGGGCAGTCGGCCCGAACGCAGTGGCCACCACCCTCCTCGACTCATACGCCAGCGACGTGCACCAGAGTGCACCACCAACCCTCTGCTAAACAACCAGGGTACTGTCGGTGTCAGGTGACCGCCCGGCTTTCGTTCCCTCAGCAGAGATCTTTTGAAGGCGTGATAATTCCGGCCGGCCAATACTGCCAAGAGACGTCCACAGTAAGAATACCGCCGGGGAAATGAATGCAGCGAGGGGACACAGCGGTTATATTGTTCAAAAACATCTTGTGTNCCCATCTTTGCCTGTTCACATCCCCGTGTGTGTGTGTTGTGCGTGTAGTGTGAGTGTGCAAGTTATTAAAAATAAAATATGGGTTTTAAGTCAACGTTAACAAGCCACGTGTTTGTGAGTCACGGTGAAAACGTGCCTTGTCAATTACGGTACGTATTCGAGCATGGCTACACACACCCCTCCTGGGTTCAGAGTGGACTCGTCCATCGCGAGCCACCTGTTGCCACCCTAAAATGAATACAAATAAGGATGCGAGTGGTTTTTTATATTATTTAAATAAAAGGGTTAAAATGCAAACAAACCTGATATACTCGCAGCAGACATGGGGAGACAGCCCCGAGGCATAGTTGAAATACGTTGCGTATACTTTTTCTAACAAATCAAATTTATTTTTATGCTTAATTTCCAAACGCAAATTAATACGTAAAAGTATTTTTGTCTTGTAGTGCCATTTAAATGTAATTGTATGTGTTTATTTCACCAATCACAGAGCAGAGTGTATTTTCTCAATGCAACTGGTGCGCTATCGAGCAAGGGTATATACCGGGCTCCGCCATGCTACTCGTAGTTCCCCCGGGCACTTCAACATCTTGCACCGAGCAAGTATCTTCTTTTATTCTGGAACTTTATTACTTCATTTGTTTGCATAGCCCGGGGGCCGGGCCACTCTCAGCCCCGCCGGCACGAATCGCACCCGTGGTGGGGGAGGAGGGTAATTTACCATAATTACTTTCATCGGCCATGAGCCTATTGTCTGTGTCGACTGCTAGTGCGTCTCACCGCTAGACGCGTACAAGTGCCTCTCAGAAGGATTATATAGTGATGAAAGTCTGTGCAAGTGATTCATAGCTTTATTTCACTATCGGCCGCTTCACGACCGCTTAACCTGTCTTTTGGGTCTTCTACCCACTGGTGCACCGCAGTAGATAGATAATGGAGGATCTGGGGCAGGGTTCGGAGCCCCAGAGCCATGTGGCATCAGGCAAAGGACCGGTGGTGGCATCTGGCTGAGGACCAGAGGTGACCTTTGACCTTTACCTCAACATTTTCCATTTTTTCTGAAAAACATTCAAAATTTGTAGAATTTCTTTCAAAATTTCCCGATTTTCCCTTCAAATCTGAAAATATCCTGAAAAAAGTTTCCTTACCCAAGTTTTAATGAGTCACTCAGTCTAAAAATACCATGACCTTGTTTCAAGAATGTTCCAGTTAGTTCTCTGTCATTCTGCCTATCATCCTCTTCACCAATTCCGAGCTGAAGTGCAGTCTTCTGTTTGTACCATCTTCTTAAGACTAGCAGACAGTTACTGTAAAAAAAAACATTATTTATCTGTGATTGCATCCTTGTAAATCCAACTATTTTTTTGATCTGAAAATCCCATACAGAACACATCAAGTTTATTGCCATTACATTTCAGAACTTTTTCTACAAGATAAGTGTCGGGGAATTTCGTAGGCTGTATTCCTCACTGTAAAAACCACCCCGAATAACTTGGCCATCCAGGTCTTCGAGACAGTAGGTACGGGGTTCACAATGTCGAATTTTGACAACTCTGTACAATTAGTTTGACCAGTTCTGTGCATATCCTTGGTAAAATGTCCCTTTCATTCTATAAATGTGAACATAGTCTCCAGTATTAGCTTTCGGCTTCCGTCTATCAACAATTTTTTCATTTTATAAACTGTCTGTAGCAACGAGTTGTATTTAACATCGACGGGACGCATACCTATCGTACAGTGTAAATTGTGGTTGTACTCGGAAACCAGTTCTGGTAATATTCCCAACCATTTGTATCTTCCTTGTGCTGAGAATTATTTCGACATAGCTGTTTTCAAAGTACGATTATAACTTTCAACAAACAACCGCACATATCATACCACTATGTGTAGAATAATGATTATCTTGTGTTCCTTCATCAGTCATCCGAATTCTGGATTATATAACTCGCGTCCAAGATCGGTTTGCAAATTTTTTTGGTGGGCCTTTGTCACCCAAAACGAGTTCCATCGCTTTAGCAACTTCTTTACCTCGTTTGGTTTTGACTGGTACAGAAAAGGCGAACTTGCTATAGCAATCGATCAGTCAACATATACTTGAATCCTTTATTCATACAGATGTATGGAACCATTATGACCAAATCTGCCTGGCATGTTTTAATGCTGTTTTAGACAATTGTTACTGGTCAATAGCGCCTCCTATCCCACATGTAGTACTGATGTTTTTGCGACGTCACATTAACCATTTTTCATTGTGTAATGGGTGCTGTATGTGATAGTGATGTTATTAAAAACTGGTGTAACATTATAAGTGTCACGATTTTCACCTCCAGCTGTGTATATGTACAAATACTTAGATTTTTACTTCCATTTTTAAATATAAAAAGTAGCTAGTTCCTCCATAACTTAGATAAATCGGGTATTTATCTACCATCCAATCAATCAGACTATTCATAATTCATGGACTAGAATATTCAAACAGCATGATGTACACCCAGAAAAACTAGTGATTTGTTATATTTTGTCAAATAATACAAGATACTTCAAAATTGAGGTGATGACTACATACTGAGTTACCCTTATACACTGAGGTGACCAAAGTCATGGGATACCTCCTAATATCGTGACGGACCTCCTTTTGCCCGGCGAAGTGCAGCAACTCGACATGGCATGGACCCAACAAGTCGTTGGAAGTCCCCGGCAGAAATATTGAGCCATGCTGCATCTATAGACGTCCATAATTACGATAGTGTTGCCGGTGCAGGAGTTTGTGCACGAACTGACTTCTCGATTATGTCCCATAAATGTTCGATGGGATTCATGTCGGGCGATCTTGGTGGTCAAATCATTCGCTGGAATTGTCCAGAATGTTCTTCAAACCAATCGCGAACAGTTGTGGCCCAGTGACATGATGCATTGTCATCCATAAAAATTCCATCGTTTTTTGGGTACATGAAGTCCATGAATGGCTGCAAGTGGTCTCCAAGTAGCTGAACATAACCCTTTCCAGTCAATAATCGGTTCAGTTTGACCAGAGGACCCAGTCCATTCCATGTAAAACAGCCCACACCATTATGAAGCCACCACCAGCTTGCACAGTTCCTTGTTGACAACTTGGGTCCATTGATTCGTAGGGTCTGCGCCACACTCGAATCCTACCATCAGTTCTTACCAACTGAAATCGAGACTCATCTGACCAAGCCACAGTTTTCCAGTCGTCTAGGGTCCAACCGATATGGTCACGAGCCCAGGAGAGGTGCTGCAGGCGATGCGATGTCGTGCTGTTAGTAAAGGCACTCGAGTCGGTCTTCTGTACAGCCAAGGTTCGCCGTACTGTCCTAATGGACACGTCCGTCGTACGTCCCACATTGATTTCTGCGGTTATTTCACGCAGTGTTGTTTGTCTGTTAACACTGACCATTCTGCGCACACATCGTTGGTCTCGGTCATGAAGTGCAGGTGGTCGGCCACTGCGTTGTCCATGGTGGGAGGTTATGCCTGAAATTAGGTATTCTCGGCTCACTCTTGACACTGTGGATCTCGGAATGTTGAATTCCCTAACGATTTCCGAAATTGAATGTCCCATGCATCTAGCTCCAAGTACCATTCCGCGTTCAAAGTCTGTTAATTCCCGTCGTGTGGCCATAATCACATCAGAAACCTTTTCACATGAATCACTTGACTACAAATGAAATCCCAACCAATGCACTGCCCATTCATACATTTAAAACGCGATACTACTGCCATCTGCATATGTGCATAATACTATCCCATGACTTTTGTCACCTCAGTGTATATCTAAAGGCTATCAATATATGGCCTTAAATTCGCGATAGTCTCGTCCATTTACAGACAGTTAATTGGTATGAGCACAATTGCCTCTGGCAGCCATGATCCAGATTCAGTGATGTAGACAATGGACGAAATTACATGCATGCAGGGTACTTGATATATATTGTCAATGAATGATGGGTATTCTTGAAGAACTCACGCATTTTCCTTTCTGAGGCCTCTTAATTTAGTTCCAGTAGGTAAACTCTGGAGTTGACCACTCTATAAGAGTGCTGCTCGCTATGAATGTGTGACCTCAGGTGGAGGAGTTCAGCTGGTCCAGGGACTGGGGAGCCCTGAGGCGAGGTCTGGAGGCTGTGCTGAGCAACAAGAGCACTGTCTTCAGGCAGCTGCAGCATGTGAAGGACAACGTACACTCACTGTCGACGGTGGGACACGACAGGTGCGTCGACCTGGCTGTGTTGCTGATGTGCGCGGGGCTGCCGTCGGACACCGCTGACGCTGATGGAGACAACATGCTGCACGGAGCGGCGAGCAGCAGCCACGTGGGCACGGCGGCAACACTGCTCGACCTGGGGGCAGACATCGATGCGCGCGGCTCGATGGGGCGGAGCACCCCGCTCGTCAGGGCGGCATACAGCAACCAACCAGAGATGGTGAGGATGCTGACGGAACGAGGGGCGGCAGTGAACACTTCGAACAACGAGGGCAACACTGCACTGCACATAGCCGCGAGGGATGGGTACCTGGTGGTGGTGAAGATTCTTGTGGCGGCAGGAGCAGACACTACGGCTACGGGCAAATACAATTACACTGCCTTTGGTTTATCCAAGGCTAAGGGTTATACAGCGATGATCACGTACCTGGACAATTTTCCCCACTAGTGTCGTCAAGGTTTGGATGCATCGACGGAGAACACACTACACACTGTAGCACTCTACCATTAGTCCTCAAAGTTCTGTGACTTATCTTTGCTAATTATCACACCTTGATATTTAACAGTCCAATTCTCTGTAATTTGTTTTTGGCCACTTGTTCTTGGGAAACGTGTGTGATGTGTCATACCTAGACTAAAATATTTACCACTTGATTTTATCTACTGCTGTGTTCAGCTCCAGGCTCTAATTCAGTATGTTCCTTATATTTTAAGTTACACGTTGTATTGCTTTTGTTTTCATCTCTCTCACTTAGACCTCGTCATTGTCAGTCATTGTTAGTCAGGTTTGTCCTGATTCCTGTTCTATTACTCTTGGTCCCCGTACATTTTCTGGGGGGGGGGGTGGTAGCTTCTAAATTATCTTGAAGCAGCCTTATGGGGCTCACGGAACCCACTCAGAAACACTTAAGATTACTTTTATTTTTAGATGGTTTACATTGTCTTCATTTTCTCGTTCCCGCTTGATTTAATATAACAACTGCTACATCAATAATTGAGTCAAACGACTGTGACGCTATACCGCCACTGTGGAAGACAGTGTGGCTTATAGTGTCTTGGTTAATGCCTCCAGACACAGACTATAATGTGCTTGGAAGTTGAGGGTATGGTAATAATAAAGCCTTGTACTGTTTCATTTGTTAAGGACGAATATATTGTCTGGAGTTTACACAAGTACTACATACATCAGCCCTTCCGAGGTGTGGTACCTAATTTGACTACTCGTATTCACTGGGCGACTTCGTGGTTGAGTGGGGCTTCTCTGGGCGACGATTTTTATACTTAACTCAGCGGTGAGTGTTGGTAGGCTGTCATCTGGGAATGAGCTCCGGCGAAGTGGTAGGCCTTGGAAGAAGGTCCGCTGCCGTCTCCCGGGACTGCGGTTCGGACTCGTGCTCACGTCTTCTCGCGATTCCTTCATGCAACTCTTCCCTCGGTGCGGTGATAATCAACTGTCCCCCCCCCCACCATTCACGAAACGGGGTTTTTATGCTTGCCAGCCTTCAGTCTTAATTGTCGGCATGTGGCGCCTTGTGGGGGGGAGGTGGTGAGGGGGATGGAGTGGTAGAACGCATAACAATGCCTTTCCAAACACGTGTCCTGGTTTCTGAATGTTTAGCCGGCCAGGGGGGGGGGATAGTACCTGCCCCTAGTTTACTCTCGTCAGCTACTTCTTCGGGGCTTTTCCCCCTTGTCCTGTGGTTAGCTAAGGGAGGGAGGNGGTAGTACCTCGCCCCTAGTTTACTCTCGTCAGCTACTTCTTCGGGGCTTTTCCCCCTTGTCCTGTGGTTAGCTAAAGGAGGGAGGGGGGGTGTTTTCGGCACCAATCCAGCTCATCAGCTATTCCTTCCGTGGTGCGTATATTTTGAGTTTAGGCGAAATACACATGATAATTTGCTGATATGTCGAGAAATCCCTGCGCTCCACTGATCTCCCAGCAGGCTAGAGGCGTACGGAGGTGAAGGGGGGTGGTAGGGAGGCCTACACAGTAGGACGCGCAGCAAGACACGTGGCTGCGGTCCACCACCTGCCTCGTGCCACGTGTCGCCTG
>NQII01005851.1:23340-59951 GCA_002778355.1 Clitarchus hookeri | reverse complement strand
GGGGGGGGGGGGTTGTGGGCCAGCGTTGCTCTAAAATTCCTAAACCGTCACACGACAAATGTATAAATAAGATTTGCTCTTTTGTCCAAAGTGACTAAAAAAACAAAACTGCACAAAACGTTAAAAGTTGCTTTAAAAAAAGCATTACATGTTGCTTTACACAATTATCATTTTGCTCTTCCTAAATTAGTAACAAGTTTGGATTTACATCTCATTTAGTTTTGCAGTCAATATTTACTATCGGTTTAGTGAAATTTGAGCCTCCTCTGTTATCGCCTAGCATCCGCCTAGCAGATAAAAGTAACGTGTCTCTTCTGAATACAGTGATCTAAGGATCTTGAAGAAGCATGCCACGTTCTATTCGCGCTTTCCATAGTTACATACAATTACAGTATACCTGCAGAATCCAAGCTGTAAATACTCCTCTGTAAAATATCTTCGCATTATTTGTGTTTACCTCCCCAGAAAACAGGCATTTCTGTTCGTAACTGCTAAAAGAATAACGCAGCTCTGTTGGGTAAATCATGCATACTCTACATACGTGCGCGCCGAAATAGAAGAGTTCGAAGAAATGGCGAGAACAGAGAAGAAATTTACTACCGACTGGTCTCTCAAAACGAAGCTTAGCTGGTCTGTCGAGATGACTACGAGAAACATAACGAGCGGCATTCTGCAGAGGAAATAAATGTGATTCAAGCTATGCCTGTTGAAGTTTCCGAAGAGGAACAAACATTTTTTCACTCTGGTGTTACGTTAGTTTAGTTTTCAGTGTTTTTTTTTTTTCAAATGCCTAGGGGCACGTTCAAAAAAGTAACAGCCGTCCACTGACCTCTGACTCTTGACGTCATTGTCGTACTCTTTCTTAAATTATGTAAATGCGATTAACTGACATCTACCACTCATCGTAATGCTATCAAAAATGATTTATTAATTTACTGTGGCAACTGACGTACACACAAAAAGCTGCTTTTACTTGCTTTTAATTCTCGCTTTGCTTGGCTGATACACAGCCTACGGGAATCGAAAACCAGTTTACAGCACTCCCGCGCAACAACCCCTGCACGGCGACATATCGGGCGTCACCAGTTACGTTGCGAGTCAGACTCAGTGCAATCTATCACTCACCGCGTGGTCGGCAGAGGAGCTCGGTTGTCGTCGTTGGTGAGACGTGCTGTCTTCCGACGGCTCTTGTTGTCCGGCCACGTGTGTTCGGGTCGTCTACATTAAGGCCCTTGCACAGTTGAAAACTTTTTAACATTTGACTTTGCGATTTGGCTTTACGTTTGTTTTCCCCGACATTTTGTTTCTTATGGAACTTGACACGAAGGTATATTCAAGCACTCTTGACATTACGATTCCAAAAAGTTGAAATTTAACTCAAAATCAAGCAGCCATTTTACCGAGAATCTAACAGAGGTTATGTGGAATGGGCGTTATTTTATTATAGGACGATTTCCATCTCGGTATGTTAAACCGAGCTCGTCCAAATTAAATAAATGACAAACGAATATAATGTGAAGAGGAAATATATGAATTGATATTTTTTCAATAAAGTAAACAAGTAAATTTTTTGTTTTAAAATAAAATTTTAATATTAATTTTAAGCCTATTAAAAAAAATACATAAAATGCATTCCTGGATAATATGATAATGGTTTACATAACAAGATACGCATTTAAACGAAGCTCGCAGAACCGATTTTCAATTGTCTGAACTTTGACTTTACAATTGTATTGTGTATTGATGATTTCGTCAAAGGAAAGGAAATGTCAAGCCAAACGCTAAATTTATGTATTGTGCAAGGGCCTTAAGTGGACTCGTGCCACGTGCGCCTCGCTGGTGTTGTGCGCGTGCGCGTGTAAGTTCGGCCTTGAACAACACGAGGGAAGAAGTGCGACGACAAAACAATCACATCTCAATTAGCATCAAGAAATGTTGATAATTTGTTTGTGTTCCTCGGCTGGTAATTTATGCTTATAAACATATCTAGACTTTACAAACAGTTGTACGTTGTATGTTATCGCTGTATAGCCTAAATCACATTATTTATGAAAAGTAATAAAGATTTCATAAAAACCGAATTAATTATTTTTATATGTATTTTTAAGTGTCTACGTACAAGCTCTATGCACAAGTAACTGTATTAAAATGTTCCTTTTGCCCAGTGTCTGTGTACTCTGTGTTATGCTGTATTTACAATACCACGACACTCCGACATCACAGCCCCCGACTCCGACGTAAATATTTCAACAGCCAATCAGAAGCAAGGTCACCCCGACAAAATCACGGCTCCAGCGGGCCGACAAAAGTAGATTCAATTTCTACTTTTGTAGTAGTCGGACTCGCTGGGCAGTATAAATAATAACATGAACACAACCTTACAAAACAAAATGTCGTGCATATGTCACTGCTGTGGGAAATTTTACTCTAAAAATATGTTACAGGTGAAGAAAGATGCCTGGTTGTTGATGTGACGGANTGAAGAAAGATGCCTGGTTGTTGATGTGACGGAAATAAATAATGATGGATAATAGTATATTTAGATAGCTTTCGACTGTTTTCACAACAAAATAGTGTACAAAATATTGTGATATCTGCGCATTCCAACGAGAAAGTATAGCACATTACTGGCCACTTTAAGATTTGCCGACAGCTACGATACGCTTGTCGGATGGGAACTGTCGGCCAACTGTGGCCAACTGTGGCCAACTTCAGCCAAACTTAGTATGCTAAAAGTGTCTACTACAAGTATAAAATAAGTTAATTCATAGCCTCTTTTACCCATCACTTCGTAAGACAGCACCACATGAAAAATAAAGAATCTTTTTTTTTTTTATAATACATTAATAAGATTTTTTTTTTTTTTGCAAATACATCGTGTTTCTGAACAACACCGACAAACTCAGGCAGGTTATTCCTGACGAAAAAGTAAGACGAAAATGTCTGTACCACTTTTTCCTTAAAGTTATTATTAAGGGGGCACGCACCCCTAAATTCCATGGTTTTTAAAGTAATTGGGTTAAAAATATCAGGAACTACTCACAACTAAACAACAAATCGGTGAATAGTGCTTTGTAGAACTGAGATCTTACACCTGTGAAAATGCAGTTGGTACTATCATCCCCCATCAGGAAAATAGGGGTTATCACCCTGTGTTTTTTTAGTATGTCATATCTGCCAAGTAATATATTTCAAACATTGACTGTGCTAATGCATAACTTTTTTGTCCGTCATTTGCGAAGATAGCACCAAATGAGAAAATGAGGTTCTTGTGCCATATCTCGGGAACCAATTAATCGATTTCCACCCAATTTTGTACACAAGTACTGCTACCATTGGGCATGTAAACTTAAATGATTGAAGTGACCCATATACTTGATTTTAAAAACTACTTCCCTGTAAATATTTCAGGTTAGTATACCCTGTCTACTTAAACGTTAAGACTCATTACAACCTATGCTGATGCTCCTAACCCTACCTCCGTAATACAGTTGATTGCATGCCAGCCTACGGTACGAGGGGGTCTGGGTTCGAGTCCCGGATAAGGCACGCGCGTATTTGCGATCCTCTCACTAGTATTGCTTTAAGTTTCTGGTTCCGTCTCTAATGATATCTCTGTCAACAAGACATTACAGCCTATCATAATGTACGCTTTTAAAAACCTCATCAAAACTATTTGCTGAACTAAAATAACAGCCGCATCATATCCTTGCTCTTGTTTTATTGTAAAACACAACGGTCACGAAAACCAAGGTTAATGAATCAAATACAGAAAAGCCCCCTAAATTTAATAATTACCCAAATAAAACGTTAAAAATACACGTAGACAACGTTCGACGATGTTGTCAAGTTATTAACAAATTTTCTTTATGTTCTTGTAAACACATTTCGTGGGCCAACATAATTGACCTTAGCACACANGTCACCAACGCCAACAGGACATCATTAACCTCACCGAATCGTTGTATTCACTAATTAGGCGAAGGGAAATGAAACCTTGCAACGTCGCGGAAAGAGCGGTAGAAATGTTGAAACCCTCCAGATCTACAGTGCTAAGGTATGTTAAAATATCTGTAGTATTAAGGTAACGCAAACGTTTAACACACACGATAGGTCAATTATGTTGGCCTACGAAATGTGTTTACAAGAACATAAAGATAATTTATTAATAACTTGATAACGTCGTCGAACGTTGTCTATGTGTATTTTTAACGTTTTATTTTGGTAATTATTANACTTGATAACGTCGTCGAACGTTGTCTATGTGTATTTTTAACGTTTTATTTTGGTAATTATTAAGTTTATAGGGTTCCCTGTAAAAATAAAAATAATTCATTGAAAATCTTATATTTCCACTCTGCTAATGATGCAGAACACGAATATACGAGGGGCATTAACGTCCGACTAATTTCGTAATATGTGCCCACCTAACCTAACAGAACTTAACCCCACGATGAGTGAATCACTATTTTACATTTTGTAACTAACCTAGGATGGTAGAGTTATATAGTAACCAATACCTGCCACCTATTAAACTAACCTAAACTAACACACGGCAGAGCATATCACATTGTCACACATCATTTGTAAACAAACCCTTGTATGTTTTTGGTATCAGTAACTGTAGTTGACCCAGTAACTGAATTATGGTCCTTTTTAAATTATGCAAATTAGGTTGGCTATGTAGCACTGAAAGTGAAAAATTTGACACTGATAATTTACAATAACTAAAAAGACAATGGCTGTAGAACAGTGGTGTTAGGGAAATGCATTAATACACAATTGTTTTCTTAAAAGATTATGACTGCGATTTCATTGATTACGATGTCCTCTCATGTTTAGTGGAGTGATACAGATATGTTTAATAGTAGGGGAAGTTCCAGTTATATCGACTGTAATCTATTTAGTGACGTATAACAATGGCAATTAATGCCGCAATGTAACTTATAAATACAAAACAAGCTCCTTCTTCAGAATCTTAAAATGCACCATCTCTCCATAACCTATATAAAATTAATTGACTATAACAAACTCACTATAGAGGCAATTTTCCTTACCATTGTCAGTTGTCTTTATAATAAATTTCCACTGTATATATTGGGTTGTTTATGAAGAATCCCTCGCAGGGGTACACAAATTCCAACACAAAGTAGTTTTTATTTTTAATTACACATTGTAATACCACCTTTTGGTTAGGTGATTCATACACTCACATTTGAGTCTATATAACCATACAATCCTAGGTTAGTGTAAAGCACCCATCGTGGGGATAGGTTCTGTTAGGTTAGGTGGGCACATGTTACGAAATTAGTCGGACGTTAATGCCCGTCGTATATTCGTGTTCTGCATCATTAGTGGAGTGGAAATATACCATTTTCCGTGAAATTATTGTTATTTTTTACAGAAAAGCCCCCTAAACTTAATAATTACCCAAATAAAACGATAAAAATACACGTAGACAACATTCGACGACGTTATCAAGTTATTAATAAATTTTCTTTATGTTCTTGTAAACACATTTCGTAGGCCAACATAATTGACCTTAGCACACACAACTTGCAAACGCAATGGTTAATACTACATATATTTTAACATACCTTAGAACTGTGGATCTGAAGCGTTTCAACATTTCTGCCGCTCTTTCCGCGACGTTGCAGGGTTTCATTTCCCCTCGCCTAATTAGGGAATACAACGATTCGGTGAGGTTAATGATGTCCTGTTGGCGTTGGTGACTTCTCTTTTATTCACCTTGCTAGAACTCATGACTGCACACAAAAACTACCGCAATATATAACGTAAAATACAATAAATAAAATCTTAAGCAAACCTGAAATAAATTTAAAAAATATTAAACACGTGAGAAAGCACTACGAGTAATCTCTTATACAGATATCAGAAACGAAAGAAATCGGCACGAGAAATAATAAAGAGAGTAAAAAAAAAACCAGTAAATGAATTATTATAGGTTAAACAAGATAATCGCACCAATTCTCTGGCACGTGTGTCGACCACATCTCGCCAACAACACACGGAACGAAGGTTTGTAAACAAATGGCCGCTCTACTTTCACCTTGAGCGTGATCTTGTGAGTATGCAAGAAACATTGAAATCAAAGTACGTTAGCATCACGTCAATAATAATTGGCATAATAAGATACAAGTCTTTTCGAAACCCATTTGTAAGCGATAAATTAACAATTACGTTAAAACTTTAGAACTATTTCCTCACTTTGTGCTGGCAACCTTACGGCATAACTGTATCCGCGCTCGCCGCTGTTTGTAATGTTATATGCATGTAGCTAACGGCTAGGGTGTTTTTTCAATGGTTGATTTTCAAAAGTTTCTTCCAGTCGTGAACCGACTATACACATGTACATACACATGCACATACACAAGCATACACACAGAAAGGAAAGTAACTCATAAGCCTTTCTTTCCTTCGGAAAGTTGGCTAAAAAGAACAACATGTTACCAATATAACTAATGAACTTACTTTCCTCTACATAGATGCAAGTAATGTTAATAAATTTCTTGAAATATTATATGATAGGTAGGGCTAATCAACTCGTTGACAACAGTGTATTTATATATGGCNATAAATTAACAATTACGTTAAAACTTTAGAACTATTTCCTCTCTTTGTGCTGGCAACCTAACGGCATAACTGTATTAACTGTATCCGCGCTCGCCGCTGTTTTTAACGTTATATGCATGTAGCTAACGGCTAGGGTGTTTTTTCAATGGTTGATTTTCAAAAGTTTCTTCCAGTCGTGAACCGACTATAGTTTCTATGGCCAGGCGCATCTTGGGCCGAATTAGGTTTAAAATACAAGCAAATGCTTTGAAACTTTTTGTACACTTTCTCTGACCTAGTTTTAATGCAACTAGAATAAACTCAGGTTTGTCCAAATATTTTATAAAAAGGTGGGTTTGTTGAAAAACAAGACATAAAAAAACGTTCATCACTGTTGACAGTGTGATTTTGACAGTATTGTGTAGTATAAACAATGTTTCTTATCTTAAGTCCACGGTGTTACGTTTAGGCATCTTTGAAGGCCTGTCTACAGTTGAGCTATCTATCCCAACCTGTGTCATAAAGGCGCACTCACAACCATCCGTCCGTCAGTCAGTCATCCGTCTATCGTTTTCGTCCGTCGGTTGAAAGCGATTTACAACTATCCGTCGTCCGTCAATCCTTCTGTACAGCAAAATTTCAGTGTAACAACTTAACAACGCGATCTTTCCATGCTTGGAGGTATATTTTGGTTGGAAATATATTTTCAAGAGAGAAACGTTTCGGGGAAATAATTTTTTCATGTGATAAGAATTTATACTGAATTATTGTTTTACATTTTATGTTCCTGAATTCACTAAAGATAAATAAACACATATCCACCGCCTTGCATTTTATTTTTTTTATGCGCATTCACGTCTACGGAATGTCGTCAGAAGGCAGCGGCCCGTCCGTCCGTCCGTCGAAAGTTAAAGTTTGGGAAATATTTGACGGATGGAAAAAGTTGCCCTGCGATTGGTTGAAGATCACGTGGCCGCCGGGCGACTGACGGATGCGACAGATGGTTGTGAGTCCATCTTAACTTATGGCCTAACTTAAAGTTACACCCATGCCTTACCTAGGATTCGAACCCAGAACCTCCTGCACCCCAGACCGACTGCGCCACCACACGACGCGCTTCATTGCTGAAACCACTGTGTTAACCGTTTACGTGGTTGAAATGCCGTTCGTACAAATTTAATTACGGACTTACGTCGACAATGAAGTTGAGTTGTTTAGTGGGCCTGACGTCACTCTTCGTGGTTTCAGGTGAACCCAAAGGACCAGAAGATAAAAGAGGAATGTGAATTTGCGAAAACAATTGGACATTGTGCAACAGGTAATATTACATCTGGAAAAACAGAAAGCCATGTAAAAAAAAAAAAAAGCCCATGCCTGCCTTTCTGAAGACGAGTGCGCCTTATCTGGAAAGGACACTGTTCGTTTTTTTTTTTTTTTGAGCCCGCAATATTTTTGTTAGTAGAATAATCAAGTAGCAGCCAACAGCTAAACGAACCTAAACGTAAATATAAAATATACATCTGGGTTACGAAACTAGGCCCTCATCATTAGGACGTAAATGCCAAATTTCCGACACCTTCTGTTTTACACGTGGATATAACTGCAGACATGTTAGTTTCTATAGCAGAGGAGTTGAAAGAAACGTCAGTTCGAACTCACGTGTTGCCTAAAGTGCTAACAGAAAAGTGTTTAAAAGCAGATAACCCAACTCAAAACTGGTAGGCAAGTTCCGGTTATATTTTAAATCTCAGATGTATAGGCTCCAGCCAAATTAACAGTGATAATAATTATAACGATAGTACCCGACCGCCACATTCTATTTCTTCATTTAATATCAACAATGTCAATAAAGATAACCCTAAATTATTAACCTAACTCATACACTTGAATCAATATCTTAGAGGATAATCAATAAATCATGGTGAAGTACTTACATTTTATGAACAATAACTGAGTTCGCAATGTAAACGGCGCACATTACAATAAAGGCACGGGTAAATGAACGATTGTAACGTGTTGTTCGCTCGGCGGTCGCGTCCGGGTTGGTTCGATTATACTGGCTAGATGGCGCTGCGGTCGTTGTGGCGTGTTGTTTGTTTGCCTACGTGCGCGGGATTGTTTGAAACTAACACTGACTCTTCCCCCTACATACAAAAATTCCTAAAATTCATTTCAATTTTTTTAAGAGGTTTGAAAAGAGATTAACCATTTTTTTGAAGACTTCTGTGCCCTCTTCTGTATGGTCAAGGTTATGATGCGGCAGCCATGAGTGGTAAAATGCGCGGAGCTCAAGCATATATTCCGGCAACACAACCGCCGGATCTTTATGTACATTGCTCATCACGCCGCCTTAACCTTGCCATAAGTTATGCCGGCAATATTCCAGCCATATGAAATTCGCCTGAGAACCATAGAAAGTATTTACAACTCTCTCAGTTCCTTAAATTGGTGAATTCTTGTAATGCTTCAAAAGGCCACAAAAAAAATAATAATTACAGGTGGGGCAGGTGAGAGAACTACTGCGTAGCTCTACGTGGCTTGCTCCAGATTAAACTTACCAGGCAACTTGGAAACAATTACTTTCTGCTCCGTGTAGTGCACACTAAGCGAAGTTAAATGGAGACGGAGCAGTAACAATGAAATAGAGGAAGGATGGGGGGGCAAATGCGAGTGCCCTGAGAAAACCCACCAGCCAATGGCATGGCAATGTTTATCGCAATAAAAAATACTAAGGATAATCCCACTTGGGATTGGATCCTGTTCGCCATGACGGGAGGCGAAAGATCCGACCACTAAACCACGATGGTTTACAATTACGACTTCACCAGAAGAGACGAATGAAGGGAGCTGAACACAACATGTGTGTTGCACAAGATAAGTGAGTCGACTGTGCACCTCCGTGACCACGGCTGGTGTTCTTACTGGGCGGACTGCGCTAATTCCCAGGGCGCCAATTAGAAGGGGGTAAGGATGCATTAACGAGATGGTTTTTCCAACATTGTTTTTTGGGGCTGGTAGAATCCTATTTTTGGCCAAATCCGAACCCGCGATACAAAAAAAAAAATTTGCTTGGTCTCTTTACAATATTTTTTGTATAGTGAGAATGTACTGGGAACACAACTACAGATACTTCTAAAATGAGATATTCAAATTAAATCAAAGAAAACAGTTTTTTTTTTTAACAAGTGGCAACCAGTGAAATTGCACAAAAATGAATTATTTTATATAGTTATAAACACGTGCCTCATCAAAAAGCTGAAACTAAGTGATAACTGGTCAAAGAAACACATCCTTTCCACTCTTTCCCCTTCATCTGTTATGAGTCGCGATCGTTTCAAGTCGATCCTTTTAAATTTGCATCTAAATGGCAACAACATCTACATTCCACACAATCAGCCAAATCATGATCGCATATTCAAAATTCGCCCATACTTGGATCGCGTTTTCTAGTCATTTCCTGCCTCATTTGCTCCCTATGGCAAACTTACTGTTGATGAAGGAATGTGTCGCTTTCGAGGACGAATTCATTTCAAGGTTTACATTAAAGGTAAACCACAGAAGTATGGAATAAAATTATTTGTTGTTTACCTAAAATGTATAAAAGGAAAGGAATTCAAGTACTCACAGTGTAGTACTTGTTGACAGGCGCACACGCAAAGAAGGACGACACATTTTCCACGTGGTTGCGCGATCGCGACGTTTCGCTGGCTAGGCCAACTTCATCATGCGGCGAGTTGTCGGACAATGCAATATGGTGGAAGGGCACTGTTGGTAGTAAAGCTAGCGGCCAGGTGGCAAACTAGGGTGCGGCAGGAAAACTGAAATTTTGAAAAATTTCCTGGTATAGTTGACGAGTGTGGTTTGGAGCTGTGATTACCTAATGCCGAGGCCTGGCGGCTGCTTGGATTTTGTTATAAATTGGTGGGCTAATTCCCAGCGTCTGAGTTCTGAGTTATTGCTTGAAGGTGGTAGGACTCTCACAATTCTCTGGTACTGTGATGTTTTGCGTACGGAAGTTCACTCGGGGAAGGGTCTCCAAGATTCAGGTGTGATAAGAGTTCTTGATAGGCTGCTGTCAGATTATTGTGGAAAAGGGTTTACTGTGTTCATGGACCGTTGCGAGACCCCTCCAGCAGTTATCGACCGCTTTCCGTCAAAGAAGACCACGGCAGTTGGAACATGCATACCAAATCGCAGAGCGCTTCCTGAAACCAGCATAGTGCAGAAGAAGATACGAAGGGATGAAATTGTATTCACGAGGAGGAACTATCTTCTACACCTCAAATGGAAAAACAAACACAACGTTTTTGATGTTGTCTATTTGCCACCAAGCAACCACATCACAAGAGTTACTGTACAATCACGGGATGAACCAAAAAAATATATATAATTCTGGATTACAACCTGTGCAAAACTGGTGTGGATAAATCTGATCAAATGATTGCGTACTACCCTTTCAAACGAAAACAACTGAAGTGGTGGAAAAAATTGTTTTTTTCCCCCACCTCTTCGTCATGTCTGTTTCAAATACTTTTGTTCTCTTCAGACACCAGAAATCCAGATGAAAGGCGGAAGTGTAGACTAGAAGACTTCATGGTGAAATCGGGAGAAGCTCTTTTAAAGGAAGGAAAGGGTCACCAAGACTTACCTCTCAAAACTCCAAATCCAGTAGACTGCTTGGAAGACGCTTCGTGGAGAAAATTCCTCCAACAGATAAAAGAACAAACCCAACACGCACATGCAAAGTTTGTGCAAATACTGGAAAAGTCCAAACCAGAAAGAGCACAAGGAAAGAGACTTGCAGGTATTGTGCTGGCTGTGATGTAGCTCTGTGTGTCCTAACATGTTACAAAAAAATATCACACCCAATCCACCTATAGTGTATGGCTGTAAAAAGAAATGTTATGTTGGAAAATCATTTTGGCTCAAAATATGTAATAGACCAAGAACATTGTGCAGGACATGATCAATTTTTGCTGTTTTTGGCAAAAGAATTAGGAAAGTATCATAATAAAAAACCACGTAACATTGACGTATTACTAAATGCAAATTCGCCTCATCACGTCACCTTGAGCTGGGTTCGAACCCAGGACGACCTGCTACCAGAGCCCACCAGCACGCCCCTAGGCAAGGGGCACCCGAGGACACGGCAGTCAAGGCCGTCTACACCAGTATGTCGGACGTCACGTCTGTTAATCACCCCAGCGTGTGATAGAAGCCAGCCAACCAGACCAGTGCTGCCCCTGAGCACGCGGGAGTGACACAACCCGCATACAACGAAAACCGCACTTCCAGCCTCCCCCGATAGCAAGCGGCCTTCGCCGCTAAGGGAGGAGCTCCAGCCCGAAGATAACCGAACCGGCCGAAGGGAGTCGAAGGACCTGCAGCCGGCTTTCCATACAGGCGTGCGCACAGCTCCAAAATGCCAGTCAATACTCAACAACTCGATCCACCACCTTGCGTACTGGAGCTCTCTGCTTATACCGCCCTTCCTCACGAAGGACCACTGCTACCTTCCAGAAGTCTTCTAGATCTAGCGACGCCTGAAGAAGTCTTATCACCCCCCTTTACACTAGCGAAACACTTTGGTAGTGAATCCCGAGTCCCTTCTGGACAACAGCATAGATTAGTTAGGGTAAGTTTTTATCATAGCTACCTAGCCTTTTTCTGCTCTTGTTTAGTTTAGCCCCAGGTCCCCTCCACCTGGTTTACCGTAGTTTACTTCCGTTACACTTCATTGATAGTTTGGAGTTAGTACGTCCCACCGTGTCTATTCCTCTGGGGAATAAACATGTGATCTTACCTAACCCCGAGTACTTAATCTCTTCGGCTTCTGGCGGGAAGTCCGGGCTCGTATCCCGGGATGTGTAGTCTCTCGCTCTCTGGTTCCACCTCCACTCGTGTCCCGTCCCTCTCCCGATCATAACTCGTACATCCCTGCCTGGTACTCGCTTTGTCTTCCCTATATGTAGTTCTCTCGTGGTACTTCCCCTGAAGCCCGGTGGTTTCCCTAATTCTGCGGGGGAGATGAGGAAGGGGGGGTGGGCGCGTGCTGTGCTTCCCCGGCTCGGGGGGGTTCCTTTGCTCGTTACTGTCCTCGGGGTGAGAGGTGGTGGGTGTGGCGTCCTCGGGGAATCCTAGGGTCATTACCTCAGGTTGCTCCCCTGCGCGGGTATCTAGCGTCGTGACTAATCTAAGTATGAGCGATTCGCGTCAAATTCAGCAAGCTAGTTCGCACGAATCCCATAGATATAGTTCATTTCATATAAGAAGGCCACATTCCAACAGTCAGTGAGTGGTAACCTTACGTATTCAAAACAAACAATGTGCCATTTACAAAATCCTGTATCAGCTGATGCACGAACGAGCAAAAGTTAATATTACGTTGGCTATTCTGAGTGCACTGCCGACACACAATAGACAAGCAGAAAATACGCAATGAGAAAGAGTTCCAAGGTTAATTAATAAATTTTATTTTACGTGGTCAAAAAACAGCGCTTTTTGGTGTTAAAAACTAAACTTCGTGCTAGAGTAGCAATGTATAGGTGTTCAAAATTAAAGTCACGTTAAAACCATCCATATGAAATGAAATGCAATTTTAAAAACTTCTTTCACGTCTTATCCCCCCTGTCCAACCTGGCTTTCCTTATGTGTTTGATATTAATTCCAAAAACATACAGAAATATTGCATAATATTGTTGGATTATTTTTTCTAATAATCTGACTGAAAAATATTTCAAATTCCTTTCGTTCCGAGCCAGTAATAGAACAACAGTAAACTTCACAAAGACGCTACCTCTTGAGAAAAAAATGTGGCTCAGGCCACGCGCTGAAATGTTGTGCGCACCATCTGTGAGGTTATTTTCGAAGTATAACAAGCCAGAAGAGAATAGCTTTCGTTTGCTTTATATAATAAATTTACCAACATATACCAATAGTTTTATTTTTTGATGGGTTCTGCATAATTTTTAAAGTAATATATATTTTGTGTACAGCTTTTACGAACAACCCTACACACACCCTTCAAACTTCTCGCCGCCTGCCGCAGCCACCCAAGTAGTTCACTAATTGCCGCATGAAACAGCACCTCCTGGACGCGCTGACTCGTCACACGCAGTTGATGGTAAATGGATACATAAACAAAAAGTAAACATTGGCGCGGCGATCGTCAACTGTCAAGAATGTGGCCTTCATATGTGGTACAGAGTATAACGTGGTGCTTGGTAGATGTGAACACTACAACGGCGGGGTTTCGTAATGAGCAAATGAACTTTTGCAGGGCCGTGTACTAGCATGTTCACTGAAAGTGATGCATAGTCACTTGCGTTCATGTTATTTACGGCCGTGAACACACATGATGAAAAGTAAGACGTTTATGGGGATAAATATAAGAAATCTACTGGCCAAATATGCATGCATTCGTATTAGAATATGCAAAAACACATCAAATACATTGTAAGAAGTAACTATGCAACATAAAACAATAATAATTTGTGAAAATATTACAGGATTTTGTACAATTCGTGAATTACAACTCAAATTTTCAAAAACCGTAATTTTTCGTTTTTTATTTGAAAATTCACGTTATTTTACAAGTTATCGCCTTTGCTGAATTTTTAGGTCTCTACTAATTGAACATCATTTTACAATTCAACATTTCATTCAATACTTTTGAATACAATTCCGACAAGCAATTGATCATGCAATCAAAAATTTTAAAAATTGATTCAGGAGAAACTAAAGCAATTGATTGCTCGGCCAAACTATGTTTATATTGCTTCACATGTCAACACAATTAGTTTGTGTTTTGGCAAAGTGTTTGTTTATTTTACGATTTCAAATCGTTAAAGTAAATTTCATGAAAATTTCATAATTTTGCACATTGCGAAAAGCAGGTTTACTGTAATTTGAATGTGTTGGAAAGCTAACCTCAACCTGTTAAGTTGAATCTTTTACTAGAATTCTGCTTGAATATTCAGATCCTCGAATCCACTGGATTCGAAGGATTCAACAATTCTTGAATTTGACCATCCCATCCCTAATATTTTCATTACTTGAAATAAAAATCAAGTTATGATAGGACAAACTTTTGATTTTACTTATTTACTACATGCATGTTCATTCCTGCCTCTAACACAATTTAACAACAGATGAAGAAACTAACGACAAAAGCAACAGTTACTTCATCCGTGTGACAGTATGCAGGCTGGTGAGTTATAAGGTATCAAAATTTTACTTTTGTTTTCACAAATACATTTAAATGTTTGTGTTGCATTGGCGACTGTGTGTGAGAACTGGCTTGATTTGCGAGTTGAACTGTTGAGCCAAGTTCCAGAAAAGTGCTGATAAAATTGAGAACTATGAGTTTCAAATATATATATATATATATATATATATATATAATTTGAAGTTATCCTTGTTGAGAGTAAGAGTTGCCGAAGCTCGGGGTCTGTCCATGATCACTGGTGCATGGGATATTCCTTCCACAGTGGCAGCAACATGTCACAGGAGGACCCCCTACCACCAGAGTAATTACACATTGTGTGTTTATGGCAAGTGTACAGCGAATAAATCTTACCAAATAAGAACACCAATTAGTTTCCCCTTTCAAGGACGTTATCAAAGTACACTAGAGAAAACTATAGCTTTATAAGTAATTTCAACCATTAAGTATAACAATCAGTGTAATTCTTCACAAACTATATTTCTAAGCAACCTCCAATCAGAAACAATGAGCAGCATTTAAATAAAATCAGTTTTAAATGAAGTTCTCCATGCCACTTTGATGCCTAGCCAGCAGCCACCTTAAACAGCTGTAATTTTATTTTACATCATCCGTTTTCTTCCATCCTTTGAGCCACTTCTTGCAGGGCACAGGTTTCTGAACGCACTGGGCAAGGTGATAGTAATGACGCTACCCATAGTAGTAACTACATTTCAGTTTTATTGTAACATCATCTCTTTTTATAAAGTAGTACATATGACAGTCTCAAATATGAGCTCACAGTGTAAAATACGAAAATGACTGAAATAATAACTAATCAACATACAGATGGTGTTTTTTGTACACAAAGAAAATAATTAGTTAAAAACTCAACTGCTTACACATCATAACAAACGTATGGTGCTCTAAAACATATAACTGCAGTTTGCTTAAATATTTACCTCTTCATTTTCAAATGACAAAAATTTATAAATAATTTTTACATACATACAAAACAAATCGTAATACACACTATGTAACAGTCTTTATCTTGAACATTTTCTCCCAAACTCCAGTTATCATCTTTTTCAAAACTACTCCTCAAAATTAATGTAATAAAAAGGCTACATTCGAAATTAAATGTAAGGGAGGGCATAAATATTGCAGTGGCCTTATAGGAACAATGATTTATGATATACCGGTATTTAATTCCTCTGCAATAATGCACTACAGAGTTCGTAAAAGTTATCTTGCAATAAAACAAAAATGATAAAATAACACAACTTAAGTATTTATAAAGTTAATAACTTGAATGTTGTAAAAAAAATTGTGGTGAAATATTTTTAGCATGAGCAAACGTGCGTTAAAACACGGTTCTACATTTCACATTTTTAAAAAATTCGAAAAGTAAAAATATGGAGGTTGATATCAACAGCCAAAGAATAATCTTGGAAAACACAACCATAGATACGTATCTGCAATAAAAACAACCCCATTACCTTAAAAATTTTTCATAAGGTAGACTGCAAATTTTGTGTGTATGTTATATGCATAATTGAAAGAACTTATCAGTACTGCAATGATAATGTAGAACTAATTCTTCCTCCTCGTGGGCAGATGAGAATGTCGCTCGCACCTGTAGAAACCTTACCAACTACAAGATGCAATTAATAAAATCTATTAATATGTACAGTTATCACAGTGACAGACTGCTGTGTTCATATGTTCTGTAAACAAAAGTCACTTCTCCAATAATCAAGGATGGTTAAATTGTGCATGTATGTGGAGTATGTAAATATTTCCCATTATGATTGTGGCTATTTTATAATTAAAAATATATGCATCTGTTAAGGACATAATTGAGGTATACCATGGTTGTCTGCTATTGGTCATACAAATGTATTTTAAAAGTCTTGTGCAGGTGATAAATTAATCCATCTGATGTGAATGGTCCATGAACACATCTGCTGTATATAATTAAAAAAAACAACAATCAAACCAAATATAAATATAGTTATCAAATTTCCACACAATAGCTGTGATGCTGATATAAAGTGATTACATTATACGTGTTGCTGAAATCACTCAACATTTACAAAAAGCAGAAATATGCATTTCCAAAACACCGTATGTATTTGCACACAGTACCATTTTTCAACCACTGAATAATATTATTACAACAGTTCTTAAAGAGTTTTCAGATAAGTCAAACGTTTTCATTTTCTGAGTTAAGATATAATTATATATGCAAATACTGCTGTAAGTGTTAAAACAGATCACAATAATGTCACAACAATTTTTTATAAGCCACACACAGACGCATGAAACAGCAAACACATTTACTAGCTTTCATAATGAGAAGCTTTCAGACTTCAAAGTTTACACTTAGAAAACCGTGAGAGCAAAATTTTTTTTCTTTACTATCACACATGAGATTCATAATTAAATAAACTACCGATTATTCTAGAAGCAACAACACTAACACGCTGACTTTCTCTTAAAATTTCAACGGATTAGTACGGTAAACTAGCAAGGGATGGAAAAGTTTAGGTTATAAAAAATATCATCGCTAAATATGAACTTGATAAAAAAAAAATTCAGCACTAAGATCATTCAAAATAATGCGAAATGTTATGGATGACACTCACGAGTAATGTTACTCCTAGAATCGCAACCCAAAAGCCATGTCCACTATAGACTACGCTTAATTTACTCAAGAGCATTGTTTTCGTACTCAACAAAGGAACAGCAACTAAGTATTCTTATTGTACACAAACATAGCCAATAAATTTCAGTGCATCACTTCACTCACAAAATGAACTTGTACAACATGAAAACTACAATTAGCTGGGTTTCCAAAAAAAAAATATAACTAACTTTGTCAGAACTCATGGCAAAAGGAGATGAAAAAATGCTACACGTGATAAACTTTTGCAACATTAAATTTTTTTTCTCTGCTAACAATTAAACAACTACAGAAGACTTCCCTTCCACTTCGACTCTGTAAAGTTTCATGTTTGCTAACCAACATCTGAATGTGGCATAATGATTTTGATATAAATTTTTTTCTCTTCAAAGCAAAACATGAAGAACGACTGTTGTGAGTAAACTTCAACATACAGAGAAATGCCTAACTCGCTACTGCATCGCTAGCCATGACAGATTGCAATAGCCACATGAAACAACCTCCTTGCTACCCAATTACGTACGTATTTAAGACAAACAAAGTCTCAAGGTGTTTGCTTCTGCCACTNTTCAATAGCCACATGTGAAACAACCTCCTTGCTACCCAATTACGTACGTATTTAAGACAAACAAAGTCTCAAGGTGTTTGCTTCTGCCACTTTCTGCCCTCAAAACCCCGTTGAGAATATGAATAAAATGTATTTTTTTAACAACCTTAGACATATTTGACTAGGAAAAGAGTATCAGCATTTACCAGTTACGTGCAGCTTATGTAACTGTTAAAGTCACCCCATGAAACTGAAAAAGTAAAGCANGAGTATCAGCATTTACCAGTTACGTGCAGCTTATGTAACTGTTAAAGTCACCCCATGAAACTGAAAAAGTAAAGCACACATTTCAGATATCACACTGACTGCCGAGAACAATTTAACTGCACTGGAGTCACAAGAGAGGCAAGACTTTTGCACGAACGTAAAACATAAGCACACGAGCAGATGCTTNATTTAACTGCACTGGAGTCACAAGAGAGGCAAGACTTTTGCACGAACGTAAAACATAAGCACACGAGCAGATGCTTTACGCTGCTCTGCCAAAGTGATAATCAGATCTACAAAATGAGCTTGTGGAATCACTCGCTCACAGGCCAACAAACTCACTACAAACTTCTGCTTTCATACAACACTGAATTCGTATGCTTGATAATATTCCGAAAGAAGAACAAAATTTAAGACCTCAATCGATCACCTTCAATCTGGCATGGCTGTGAGATACAGTAATGAGCTAACAAAAAGCCCAACTAGGGCAGAACATGAAAAATCTATTTCTAATTTCATTTCCATGCCTGTGATAATTTCAAAGATACATATAGTGAAAATAAAATAAATTTGCAAAAAAATAGCTTCAATTAATAACATACAAAATCTGCTTACCTGTTAAAATTTATACTAGACATAAATATATTTTTTTTTAACTTGCTAATGTTAATGTCAAAAATTTGAAAAGAAAAATGAGAGCAAAAAACCAAATATTATCTTGGCTTTGCATGATAGCATAGGCCTCTAGGTAATAGTGTACCAGTTGAATTCAATAAACGATTCTATTTGATGTACCATTAATGCACACACAAATCACACTGTCAGAAATATCTTGTTTCCAGTTGAACATCACACGTGACACACTAGACATGTTGCATACGTCTGCTGCAGATATGTTTCCGTCCCTTCTCGCAGTCTGTTTATCACAACCCGGGTGCGTCCGCACAGTTTACAGACCGTCCCATTCCCATGGAAAGCACACGCATAAGTCAACTTGTGAGACACAATGAAGAATGGCCCATATGGATCAGTCTGAAATCATTCAAAATAATAATGGGGTAGTTTCTTCTGTACGTTCCTCAGTCCAACAACCCTCAATAAACATTTATAAAGTTCAAGATTAACTGTCCGGCTGCAAGTCGAAAAACCGAGGCACCCCCTCCCTTCCCAAAACACAATCCATGCCTACTTCTGGCAATTCAGCGCATCGTTGTGCGCGGTAGGGAAAGAGCTCAGAACTGGTTTTAAAAAATTGGGCGCATAGCACCTCGTGGTCAGTATATCACTTCGTACACCGTCGCTTTTTTGTCGCCGGAACCTGTCACAATGTACTTGTCGTCCGCTGAGATATCACAGCTCAGAACAGATGATGATTCTTTAGACTGGAACAAAAAAATGCATACGGTTATTTAATGAATTCACTACAAATTATTACAGTACTTACTTCAAGCTAAATTCAAGTAAGGGTGCAGGTACATATAATGACCAACAGGGGCCACAAGTAACGATAATTATTACGAGGANAAGCTAAATTCAAGTAAGGGTGCAGGTACATATAATGACCAACAGGGGCCACAAGTAACGATAATTATTACGAGGATAGCAAGAGAAGCGTGAGCTAAATGGAACATAAATTAAATTTCTGCAAAACATATTGGATATGGCCGGAAAATACTGTATGAGAGACGACTCAAGAAAACGCTGGTTACTGGAAAACATAAACAGTGAATGAAAAAACAAGTGCAAAAAAAATATATCAATTTTGATCAAGCTGGCACGAACGACTGATGATGTAATACTCACATGAATAATGACAGGAGGAACAGGAAAAAGGTGTCAAACCAAACCATGTGTGAGATAAACAGTATATATGCCAGGAAAACTACAGTGACAGAAGAACTGAATGGTGAAGATAAGTACATATCTACTGATAATACTTTGATCCAAGCATTTATAATAATTTCAAATATCAGTAAATTTTTGTCACTAACTTTTATCTTAATCAGTGCTCCCAGGTGTTTGCAACAGGTGTGATTAAGGCCCCTGCCTACCTGGTGTTTGAGCTGTGTTGTAGAGTTATTGAAATACACATGTTTCCATGACAATATAAACCTGTGTCCAACGTACTAATCTACACTGAAGAGTCAAAAAAACTGGTATAGGCGTGCGTATGCAAATAACAGAGGTATGGAACCAATCAGAGTAACGCGATGCGGTCGGCAGCTAGACCGGTTACGGCTGCTACAAGAGCAGGTTNGGTTACTGCTGCTACAATGGCAGGTTATCAAGATTTAAGTGAGTTTGAACGTGGTGTTATAGTCGGCGCACGAGAGATGGGACATAGCATCTCCGAGGTAGCGATAACATTTGGATGTTCGCGTACGACCATTTCACGAGTGTACCGTGAATATCGGGAATCCGGTAACACCTCACATCTTCGACATCGCTGCGGCCAGAAAAATATTGTGAAAGAACGAGACATACGATGACTGACGAGAATCATTAAACGTGACAGACGTGCAACCCTTTCTCAAATTGGCGCAGATTGGATTTGTGGACTGCCCTGCAGGATTCATGGTGTGAATTGCCTCCTGCATACCTTCAGACATCAGTCGAGTCCATGCCACGTCGTCTTGCGGAACTTCTGCGTGCTCGAAGGACCCTACACGATATTAGGCAGGTGTACCAGTTTTTTTGGCTCTTCAGTGTATAACCAGAACACACATTTCAAACAAGGCCTACTGAGTGAGTGCTTTCACGATGTCATGCACATTAGGAACACCATTTCAGAATACTCCAACATAGTTAAAAAATATCTTTGTCAAAGTGCTGTATGTCAAAAACATATGCATCAGATATACACAAAACTATCAAAGGGCTCTGCATTGAGTTTTCCTACAGACTTGCCGCAAATAAAATAATAGGATCGCCGCTGAATGTCCCGTAGGCACACGCAGCACGACGAGAACACAACATATCAGTTCAAAGCCTTGCACGCAACGGCGATGGCACAATTGGTGCACGTCGCAGTGTAGCCCTTATCGCTCCTTCACTTCTGTGCCTCGAACGCGGGAAAAAGTTCCACGTAAGCAGGAGCCATAATATAAAATGTATCTGGTAATGTACCGTATGATCTATTAAGAGGTAGCTGAAGAAAAACAAAGTTTAGTGCTGTTACTTCGCTTTTACAACTAAAGAAGAACAACAACTTTAAAGTAAAATGTATAAAATGACAGAAATTCAAGTACTCGTAGTCATTTTATATATTTTTGGTACCCCAGCGACCTACTTGTAANAATGTATAAAATGACAGAAATTCAAGTACTCGTAGTCATTTTATATATTTTTGGTACCCCAGCGACCTACTTGTAACCCTTTATATTTAAAAAAAAAAAATACTAAACATATGTTTGTTAAATGTGCAGCTAAATGCATTGAAATCTGTACAGACACACGTAAATTTTGTACATAGATTTTTGTGAGTTGTTATGAAAAATAGATGGATGGAATAGTACTTGCAATGTTTGTATCACAAGAAATTGTACATGTTTTCCAAATTTAAAGTTATTTTTAATATTTGGATTGCAAAAGCCAGCCAAGGCAAGTCATAGAGAGCTACAAAAAAAAATTCATGGTAAGAATGAGAGTAGATATACAGAAGAAACCAGTTATTGAAAGAAGAAGGCTCGTATGCTGTGTGGCGTGCTATAGAAATGTTTAATATCTTTCTTTCAGTCTCACTGTTAAAAAATTACAGATGAAAGAATTTTCAATCATACTGCACACTGCTCAAAAAATTTCTTTGTACACTTTAACTGGAACATGCCATACGCAGGGAAAACATCATCCAAGGAGAGCAGCGAACTACTGTAATTTCAACTTTATGCTCTTCTTCTGTTTTACATATTTTAAAACTTTTGACTTTTTCGCACTGTAATGTTTTTTTTTCCTAACTAAAACTGTGTTCAGTGTTGCAAACTGGTTCAGCATTAAATTTTGTGCACGTCAAAATAAAGTAAAGGATTTTAATAAAACATTTTAGGAATGAAATGTATATACAGCCTGAATGTGTACGACTTTAGGAGGGNAATTTCAACTTTATGCTCTTCTTCTGTTTTACATATTTTAAAACTTTTGACTTTTTCGCACTGTAATGTTTTTTTTCCCTAACTAAAACTGTGTTCAGTGTTGCAAACTGGTTCAGCATTAAATTTTGTGCACGTCAAAACAAAGTAAAGGATTTTAATAAAACATTTTAGGAATGAAATGTATATACAGCCTGAATGTGTACGACTTTAGGAGGGCACGAGCTAAACCACCAATAAAGTCATCAACAGGTGAGTAACACTGATCAAGTCTGCCAACATACACATGTACACTGAGTAACACTGATCAGGTCTGCCAACATACACATGCACACTTGCTGGCTGCGGTAACTTTAGCGTAGCAAGTAACCGTGCGCGCTACGTACCTGGAATATGGATGCTCCGTACGGCGTCCTCCACGCGTTGAGCAGATTGTCCTTCCCTGTGGACACGAACCACTTGCCACAGGCTGCGAACCTCAGAGACAGGACGCAGGACTCGTGGAGGTGCAGCTGGTACTTGTCGGGCTTGGCCGCGTGCAGGACCTGCACGACACACGCGCACGCGCACCACCGTGAGACACTCCATCGTACTGACGAGAAACCACACTGCTCTGCCCACGAGCGAAAATGTCAAAATAAACTAACTATGGGCTTAATAGGCGGAGTCGTAAAGCCATTTTGGATCTATACATTTTTTGTAATTACTTATGTTTGAGGTTAATTTTTCAAAAGTAAATTTTTTGAGTGAATAGAATTGTATTATATTATATTTTAGAGATGATTTTTGCTTGGCTTCTGTAGCCATTCTCAGAACGTACCCAATAATTAATTCCCATTTATTCTACGTGGTAAACAAAACACATATTACTTTACGTTCGCAGGATATAATTTCCGCATTTTCGTATTTCAGAAAGTAACATTTTATATCTTCACGTAAAAAAAAATAATTTTTTTTTTTGATTACACATTATTTTTATTAACTGAAATTACTAATTGTGCCATAATTTCACTAAGCCCATTTTGTAAATGTTTAAAAATAAGATTTTCAGTATAAAGTACTTTTATTGCTAAGTACAAAAGTTGAGGCTTTATTCACGTACATTATAGCAAGATTTTATTGTGTGAGAAAATGCTATAATTGTTTCATGTCCATTTGTGTGAAGTTGGCTACTGACAGTTTTATTCATTCTTCTGAGTCAAACTCGCTCGAGTTTGACTCAGAAGATGAAATCTTTCCTGAGTGCTCGTCTCAAGTTTGATTCAAACAAAATTTCAATACTTGTACAGCCTTAATAAAAATGTTATAACTTAACTTTCGTTACCATTTCCAGAAAAATGTTAACATAATGAGAATTTTGGACATTGTAACAAACTATGTATCTTAACAAAACAAAATTGTAATGTCAATGTAAATATGTTCATTGTAACTTAAGGAAAATAAGTATTAAGAAAAAGTATAGACATATCACCCACACAGAGGAGATATTTCAGTAGTTAAAAGAAACTATTTTTTAAACGTGAAAACATAAAATTGGGGAAAAACACATGTAATAAAAAAAGTGCGTAATGTATATATTTCTAAACAAATAACTATAGTTTGAGCTTTTCAACTTTCTAAAGTGAACATCTTTTAAAAGCATGTAACCCNTATATTTCTAAACAAATAACTATAGTTTGAGCTTTTCAACTTTCTAAAGTGAACATCTTTTAAAAGCATGTAACCCAGGAGTAAAGATTGTATATAAGTATCAGAACTGAACATCGTATATAATATATTGACGCATCTCACAAACAAAAACAGTGTCGATGCACAATCACTCTCATTTTGGTACCTTCTACTAAATTTAGGGAATGGATACCCCCCTAATTGTTACGCCACTGATGGTGGAGGTGACACGTGGAGAGGTAGTTGGAGGGACTGACCTCGACGTTGGAGTTCTCCATGCCCACGGCAAGCCACTCGCCGGTGGGGCAGTAGCCGAGGGAGAAGATCTGGGAGAGGAAGTCATGCTGCTGCAGTTGGCGGCCCTCGCGCAGGTCCCAGGAGCGCACCGTGTTGTCCAGCCCACCCGTCCACAGCTTGGTGCCATCTGCCGAGATGTCGATGCAGGACGCCCCGTCCGTGTGGCCTTGGAACTGCCGCACCAGCGTCTGGTTGTGCAGGTCCCACACCGCGATATTGCCGTCGGAGCAGCAGCTGAAGCACACCTGCGAAAACGCCCACCAACATCACAACATTGCCACAACAGGCATACTTTACCGCAGCGTCTCACTAACCGTAGTGGATTACGTATTTGATTTCTTACTGATGAGGTTAAAAGAAAATTACAAATTTTTCTATAGGTCTTCACATTTGAAATATTTAATTTATAATAATGTTACCACAAACATATAATACAGCTGAAAATCTATTATCATACTTANTCACATTTGAAATATTTAATTTATAATAATGTTACCACAAACATATAATACAGCTGAAAATCTATTATCATACTTACATTCTTTGTAATATAATTACAAATTACTTAATAGTTTAGCTTATGTTTATACTGCAGACTAAGGTTACTAGCTAAATGACTACGTATATACAGTTCTCCATTTTTTTTCGTATGAAACATTAAATCAGCTAGAAATCAAAGAACTCAAATGTGACAAGTGAGACTGAGCCTACAAATATTACTCTTTGTTCCAAACTGCCTGTACTACACGTCTGTCTCGGCGTGTCAAAAATGTGAATAGCCTAGTTATAACATGAAATGATAACATCTGTTTTGTACAGACAATGCAGTTTCAAACATGTATATCACTACGCAAAAGCAACCTACTCAGCATTTTGATCATTGGCTTTGAAATTGATCTTCAACATCACATTTTTTGCACATATTCTTCTTATGTACATGTCTCTTAATCTTCCCTGCAAATAAATTAAGTTTACTTAAAAAATTTTCATGGTTCCAATTTTTTGATTTCCTGATGTAATTTCTTAGTTCTCTTATCTGGTTTTTTTAGGATGCTGATACAGAAAAACATTATTGCCTTAGTTTCTGGTACTGACAGAGATGCAGAATGAGATGAGAAAGGTATTGCCACAGTAGTTGCTTTGCAAGTAAAAACATTGTTAACGTAAGTACCAAACTAGCAAAAGTAATTTTTGTTTCTGTTTCCAAGTGTCAATACCAAGTTTGCTTCCGACAAGCAAAATTACATTCTGTTCACTACGGGTTTGTTCAGACTTGCTAAAAAAAACCTCCCAACAGCTGTAATTCTACTTATAAAGGCTTCTCACGGTAAAGTAAGCACTTTTTAAATCAGCCTTTTAAAAAAAAACTGTAGTCTATTTCATATAAGAATTCCTTTATTTGACAGCCAATGTGTGGCAACATGTCAAAAAATGAAATTAACATCAACCCATATCGGCTGATGCATGAACGATTGAAAGCTAATTTCATATTGGTTGTTCTGAAAGCCCTGCCTTCGCACAACAGGCATCAGCGAAATATGCAGGCAGGAAAGGAAGAGTTCTTAGACAAAATGTATATGTATTTTATTTTATGTCGTTATGAAACAGCTGTTATTAGTGTAACAAACTAAACTTTCGTTTTAGAATAGCATGTAGGCGTTTCAAACAAAATGGAACTTAAACTGTGTGTGACAGTTTAGTTTGCTTGTAGCTACTGCTAAAGTTGCCGCGTGCATGCTTCATATTAATTGAAGAGGCCGCAGATATGTCACAGAGTATTTTGGAAATATTTCTACATAAATTTGAAGCAATGCCTATATTTCAAACCTGAGTCGTTTTGGGCCCGTACAAGATGAAAAATTTACTTTTAAACGGACGTGATGAATAACTTTAGCTATACAACTTCAGAGTAGGCGACTGTGCTGCCATCTGTTAGACACAGCGTGCAGCTCGCTTCCAAAGCCACGCCTTCATGAAATGACTCGTGTTTCATGCATAAAATACAAATATACAAACAAATTCCCCAGAAATTTATATCTTCTTCGAGCTCTATATATATTTTTAACGTAACATATTTCCAAGGGCAGCAGTTCTGCTCGCTAATAATTGCGATTCAGTATGTAGTCACCGAGCATTTCTGAAACCGGCTTGCCATTTTATGTTTCGTGTCCCCGCCCAATTCAGCAACAAAGTGGCAAGAAATGTTATTTATATATTGAAACCACGCAACGTTTTGAGATGGAATAATTTTTGGGGCAAATAATATTTATGTTAATGTGATATACTGTCATACAGGTTCACTCAGTACTGCGGTTAATTTATAAATAGCCTCGTTGCATACAAACTGTAAACTGCCCGATCTTGCCTAATGTCACTTTTCATCGCAAAATACTTTATTGTTATGAATGAAAATATTCTGTCTAACAATAATTTCCCCTAATTCCTAATACTTCCAAGTTTCACATATATACACTGTAACGTCTAAACTGCTACTTCATAAGAATAACAACATCTCATTAAAGACGTCGAACCAAATTCGCAGTATATAAGAAACGATGTTCCATAGTTTATGTCATTCTTGTAAGTACAGACCTAGCCACACAACTCTAGTTGTAGGGGCATTCAGCGAAACGGATGAGAGAGTTACAAACCCAAGTATAGTCTTTTGATAAGAATAAAATTTCAAGTGTTCGTGATACGGTATTGAATTTTAATGCAGATAACGTATGCATGGAATGAATGTATAAACGTATGAATTCCATATGAATGGAATTTACAGAAAAATTGTAGTAATATGATGAACATATTACACTCGTAAATCAAACTAAGACTTACAATATAGCTAATTTTCCGCGAACATTATAACATACGACTTCTGTTCGCTGGGCAAGAAAGCTGCAATTTTTAAACATATTTTTCAAGTGAATATACAACGGATCTTAATCACCTAATATCTGTTGCAGCGATAAAAAATTCTACAGCAAAATCAATTCTTTCTCATTATATATTTGTCAGCCGCTTGGTGACACGTTTTCATGTAGGTAGATAGGCTTAACGTCTCATCCAGGTCCATTATTACAGACAAAACATGTTTTGACAGTCAGGTGGAAACTATGTGGTGGCGGAAGGATACGTAGCATGTTTGTTTACAAGTTACTACTTCTACACAATCTGTCAAAAAAATAATTCTCACATGAAATAGACTACACCTGTAATTGTTTTGAGATCCCCGGCATGCAAGCTCTCAGTTCTTTACTGATTTTATAACATTCCGCAACATACAAGCTTCCCCTCAGATTGCAGCACCCGTCTTGACAACGTCTGTGCAAAGTGGTAGAGTACATACCTTGGAGTCGGGGCTGATGGCCAGGGCGTAGCATGCCGGAGCACTCGACGTCAGCTCAGCCTTGATGCGAGGTGTGGGCGAAGCCAGGTCCCATATGCTGAGGTTGCTAGCTTCCCCACCCACGATCAGCGTCCGCATGTCCGGCAGCAGCTTCACCGACCGAATGTAGTTGTCCCTTTGCTGCAACACCACATGACACACATGGTACTCGCTTCCAAGAACAACATTCCAACTACCTTATTTATTTGACTTCGTGAGTACTTCTTACGCTCTACTGGCAAAGAAATTTCTACTCATTTGATAATAAATCACACAAGAAATACATGTAAGATACAAGCGTAATCTGTATGAGGTGACCAGCGAGGGAAGTGGAAGTGGGCAGTAATTTTCTACGTCTGTTTAACAGCTACTCTACAGCAGGGTTGTGAGAATCTAAAAATTTATAGCTCAAAATTAATTTATCAATAAAATCCCTGACTGTACGTCACATTACAGTTAAGTATATAAACACTATGGTCAAACCCAAAAAACAACCTGAGATAACTCTCTCTGAGGAGCAATGTGGCAGTAGAAATACAGTAGTATAAGATGCACTGAAAGAAGACATATGGGTATATGCAGGTCGAGTATCCCAATCTTATATTGCAGTGCAGTTTGAATGGCGTGCACTGTTGCCAGATTACTCCAGCTCTGCGAAATAACTGGCAGGCTGAGTAACAAATGGCTGGCGAAGGAAATGGCCTAATTAAGATAAATTTATCTGTTTACCTCCCCGACTACTCTTTAAGAAATTCCCATCCTGCAGCACAAAGCTAAGCGGCTCCTTTGAAACTGAAACCTGTGAGAAACCCTATACAGTGCACGCAGGAACAAGGACAAAGGACAGCGTTAACGGCAGAAATCACGTATTGGAAAGAGAGAGTGAACGTCCATTACACTGCAATCTAAGGGTGAGACGCTATATACATAATAACTCTGATTTCACACAAGTTGTAAACATTTTTAAACATTTCAATTTTAATTAATTAAGGTACAAATTATGTAGTAATAGTAGTAGTAAAAGTAACAGCATCTGTGAAACTTTTTTAATGGCATTAAATGATGTCGTTTATTTTCTCAAAAGAACCAATACATGAATTTAATTAAAAGTGTGCCTACATTTACTAAAAAGTAATGAAAATACTATGTAGACTTAAAAAAAAAAATTTTTCTTGTTTGCCTGCGATCTTTTTGTAAAAAAAAACATTATAACTACTGTATCTTTTACACTTCACACCGTGTGTGAACGGTATAATGAGGTAGGGAGGGAGNTAAAAAAAACATTATAACTACTGTATCTTTTACACTTCACACCGTGTGTGAACGGTATAATGAGGTAGGGAGGGAGTGTTGCGCACCAGGCAGTCGAGCTGGGAGACGGGGCTCTTGGAGCCCGGCTGGCTGATGTCCCACACCTTCACGCAGCCCTTGCCGCCCGTGTAGACGTACTTGGTGGGGTTGCTGATGGTCACCGCGCACACCACCTCCCCGTGGCTCAGCGTGTTGATCTGCCGCGCGTGCCGCGGGATGCCCGGACCTATTAGAGCGTCCGGTGGGAACGGCACCGGCTGCATCTGCCCGTCGGCGCTCACGTGGAATGAGTACGCGCTGGAACATCAACACCAGCGCTCAGCCAGCGCACCTCGCAACACTAACTATGAAATGCAAGTGCTGCGTTTACCTGGATAAGATGATGTTTACAATTTCAAACTTTACTTCCCAAGACTTGAGGGTTGCCTTATTTATGCAAAGTAAAAATTATGATTTCAATGTAGTGAATATAGTCAAGTGAAGTGGCAAGTATTTCATTCCTGTACAAGCCCCTTAACAAAACCTTAAAAACAATAACAGACTGTACTTTATAATAAAATAAAAAAAGAATATAGGGACAGACAAAGAAAGTTTGACTTCCTTAGTTTTTGATGCATCTGAGATAGATTAACTGCAAATAATTCGGCTACATTCAATACTTATTTGTAGAGACCCCAAAAAATGGTGAATAGATCATGCCATCGGCGGTGTTTAGGGATATGTCTTATTTCACAAAAAGCTGGTATTTATGATCAACAATATTAATGGGGAACTTTACTGAAAGCAATTCTTAGCTTAACTTCAACTGATCTAGCCTATAAAAGGTTATAATGTATTTCGGTGCCTGTTAACCTGAAATAACCTATTCTATCTATTTAGACCTACATTTGCACATAGACCTAGTGCTATATTTAATATTTTCGTTAAAATTTTAAAGTACAAAAAAAATATATAAGTGCTATAAATAAAATTACTCAAAATCATGCTAACATTTCACGTGTGTGTTTAACCATTTCCTCATCGCTGGATGATCTGCCTTTTCTAAAGATATATTCACTTCTATCATCATGCCAACAAAACCAGAAACAAATTCTTGTTTCTGAGCCTTTACCTTATTTACTGTTTTAACATTTTCACCTATTGATACTTGTTTAGTTATGGCAGAATTTTTGTCTGACAAACTAACCGTTGTTTTTGTTTTGTGCATTTCGTTTGGAACATTTTTGCACGTGTCTTTGTGTTTCCAATCAATCCTCATATTGCAAACTTTGCACATCATAATTTTATCACGCAAATCAAAAATATAAAATTCCTCAGATTNTCACATTTGAAATATTTAATTTATAATAATGTTACCACAAACATATAATACAGCTGAAAATCTATTATCATACTTATGTTCTTTGTAATATAATTACAAATTACTTAATAGTTTAGATTATGTTTATACTGCAGACTAAGGTTACTAGCTAAATGACTACGTATATACAGTTTTTAATTTTTTGTATGAAACATTAAATTAGCTAGAAATCAAAGAACTCAAATGTGACAAGTGAGACTGAGCCTACAAATATTACTCTTTGTTCCAAACTGCTACTTCATTAGAATAACAATTAACATCTCATTAAAGACGTCAAACCAAATTTGCAGTATATAAGAAACGATGCTCCATAGTTTATGCCATGCTTGTAAGTACACACCTAGCCACACGGCTCTAGTTGTAGGTGCATTCAGCGAAACGGATGAGTGTTACATCCCAAGTCTAATCTTTTGATAAGAATAAAATTTCAAGTGTTTGTGATACAGTATTGAATTTTAATGCGGACAACGTTTCAAATATATTGTGACCACATGAATGGAATTTACAGAAAAATTGTAGTAATATGATGAACATATTACCCTCGTAAATCAAACTAAGACTTACAATATGTAGCTCATTTTCTGTGAACATTATGACATATTATTTCTGTTCGCTGGGCAAGAAAGCTGCAATTTTTAAACATACTTTTCAAGTGAATAAACAACGGATCTTAATCACCTAATATCTGTAGCAGCGATAAAAAATTCTACAGCAAAATCAATTCTTTCTCATTATATATTTGTCAGCAGCTTGGTGACACGTTTTCATGTAGGTAGATAGGCTTAACGTCTCATCCACGTCCATTATTACAGACAAAACATGTTCTGACAGTCAGGTGGAAACTATGTGGTGGCGGAAGGATACGTAGCGTGCTTGTTTACAAGTTACTACTTCTACACAATATCTGTCAAAAAAATAATTCTCACATGAAATAGACTACACCTGTAATTGTTTTGAGATCCCCGGCATGCAAGCTCTCAGTTCTTTACTGATTTTATAACATTCCGCAACATACAAGCTTCCCCTCAGATTGCAGCACCCGTCTTGACAACGTCTGTGCAAAGTGGTAGAGTACATACCTTGGAGTCGGGGCTGATGGCCAGGGCGTAGCATGCCGGAGCACTCGACGTCAGCTCAGCCTTGATGCGAGGTGTGGGCGAAGCCAGGTCCCATATGCTGAGGTTGCTAGCTTCCCCACCCACGATCAGCGTCCGCATGTCCGGCAGCAGCTTCACCGACCGAATGTAGTTGTCCCTTTGCTGCAACAACACATGACACACATGGTACTCGCTTCCAAGAACAACATTCCAACTACCTTATTTATTTGACTTCGTGAGTACTTCTTACGCTCTACTGGCAAAGAAATTTCTACTCATTTGATAATAAATCACACAAGAAATTCATGTAAGATAGAAGCGTAATCCGTATGAGGTGACCAGCGAGGGAAGTGGAAGTGGGCAGTAATTTTCTACGTCTGTTTAACAGCTACTCTACAGCAGGGTTGTGAGAATCTAAAAATTTATAGCTCAAAATTAATTTATCAATAAAATCCCTGACTGTACGTCACATTACAGTTAAGTATATAAACACTATGGTCAAACCCAAAAAACAACCTGAGATAACTCTCTCTGAGGAGCAATGTGGCAGTAGAAATACAGTAGTATAAGATGCACTGAAAGAAGACATATGGGTATATGCAGGTCGAGTATCCCAATCTTATATTGCAGTGCAGTTTGAATGGCGTGCACTGTTGCCAGATTACTCCAGCTCTGCGAAATAACTGGCAGGCTGAGTAACAAATGGCTGGCGAAGGAAATGGCCTAATTAAGATAAATTTATCTGTTTACCTCCCTGACAACTCTTTAAGAAATTCCCATCCTGCAGCACAAAGCTAAGCGGCTCCTTTGAAACTGAAACCTGTGAGAAACCCTATACAGTGCACGCAGGAAAAAGGACAGCATTAACGGCAGAAATCATGTATTGGAAAGAGAGAGTGAATGTCCATTACACTGCAATCTAAGGGTGAGACGCTCTATACATAATAACTCTGATTTCACACAAGTTGTAAACATTTTTAAACATTTCAATTTTAATTAATTAAGGTACAAATTATGTAGTAATAGTAGTAGTAAAAGTAACAGCATCTGTGAAACATTTTTAATGGCATTAAATGATGTCGTTTATTTTCTCAAAAGAACCAATACATGAATTTAATTAAAAGTGTGCCTACATTTACTAAAAAGTAATGAAAATACTATGTAGACTTAAAAAAAAATTTTTTTCTTGTTTGCCTGCAATCTTTTTGTAAAAAAAACATTATAACTACTGTATCTTTTACACTTCACACCGTGTGTGAACGGTATAATGAGGTAGGGAGGGAGTGTTGCGCACCAGGCAGTCGAGCTGGGAGACGGGGCTCTTGGAGCCCGGCTGGCTGATGTCCCACACCTTCACGCAGCCCTTGCCGCCCGTGTAGACGTACTTGGTGGGGTTGCTGATGGTCACCGCGCACACCACCTCCCCGTGGCTCAGCGTGTTGATCTGCCGCGCGTGCCGCGGGATGCCCGGACCTATTAGAGCGTCCGGTGGGAACGGCACCGGCTGCATCTGCCCGTCGGCGCTCACGTGGAATGAGTACGCGCTGGAACATCAACACCAGCGCTCAGCCAGCGCACCTCGCAACACTAACTATGAAATGCAAGTGCTGCGTTTACCTGGATAAGATGATGTTTACAATTTCAAACTTTACTTCCTAAGACTTGAGGGTTGCCTTATTTATGCAAAGTAAAAATTATGATTTCAATGTAGTGAATATAGTCAAGTGAAGTGGCAAGTATTTCATTCCTGTACAAGCCCCTTAACAAAACCTTAAAAACAATAACAGACTGTACTTTATAATAAAATAAAAAAAGAATATAGGGACAGACAAAGAAAGTCTGACTTCCTTAGTTTTTGATGCATCTGAGATAGATTAACTGCAAATAATTCGGCTACATTCAATGCTTATTTGTAGAGACCCCAAAAAATGGTGAATAGATCATGCCATCGGCGGTGTTTAGGGATATGTCTTATTTCACAAAAAGCTGGTATTTATGATCAACAATATTAATGGGGAACTTTACTGAAAGCAATTCTTAGCTTAACTTCAACTGATCTAGCCTATAAAAGGTTATAATGTATTTCGGTGCCTGTTAACCTGAAATAACCTATTCTATCTATTTAGACCTACATTTGCACATAGACCTAGTGCTATATTTAATATTTTCGTTAAAATTTTAAAGTACAAAAAAAATATATAAGTGCTATAAATAAAATTACTCAAAATCATGCTAACATTTCACGTGTGTGTTTAACCATTTCCTCATCGCTGGATGATCTGCCTTTTCGAAAGATATATTCACTTCTATCGTCATGTCAACAAAACCAGAAACAAATTCTTGTTTCTGAGCCTTTACCTTATTTACTGTTTTAACACTTTCACCTATTGATACTTGTTTAGTTATGGCAGAATTTTGTCTGACAAACTAACCGTTGTTCTTGTTTTGTGCATGTCGTTTGGAACATACTTTTTGCACGTGTCTTTGTGTTTCAAATCAATCCTCATATTGCAAACTTTGCACATCATAATTTTATCACGCAAATCAAAAATATAAAATTCCTCAGATTTAATTTCTCTTTCACTGTCAAATATTGACAAGGTTCTCTGCATTCTGTCAATCTTTAGCATACACTCAAATACGATTGCATTGCAAAACTATTCTCTGAGAAGAATAAACAAGCGTATATTATGGAACCATAGATATGCACGCAAGAAACAATTACTCATGAAAGTGGCAGATAGTTAGGCTGTGTTCGAATTGGCACTTTTAGTTTACAAAAGAATCACTTAACCCAAATTAGTCAACTATAATGATGAAGTAATAGGAATTTAAGTATTTAGTTTTTAGCATGCAACAATTAGTGAATTTCACGAATATGTCGAAACAAAGGTAAAGTCACGGAATTTGTCTAAATTATTTCTGCTTTGCGTTATTTCGTGAATTTCGCATCTCACCATTTTTCGGGGTACCTACTTATTTGCCAAAATAAAATATCCTGTGAAATTACATGCCAAAATAACCTGTAGAGGAATACATTTCTTTCTGTAGACCAAAGTAAAATGTAGAGGTTGTGTTATTTGTGTTACTTATATCTGGGTAAATACAATAAGTATCTGAATCAGCACTTTTGAGAACTCCTGCAAGTTCCATTATATGCCTAACTGTATATTCTTATGCCATAAACATTTAACATCATTCACATCATGGCAATTAGTGACATGGAGAGATTGACGGCTCTTTAACAACAGGGTCTTGAGATCCGATGAGGGTGAAGCAAGGTGAGAGTAGAGCAGTACCAGAATGCAAGGGTGGGGGAAACAGAAGATTCCCAAGAAAGCCCACTGGCCAGTGGCTCTGTCCGGCACGATTCCAATGTGCAAATATCCGGGAGCGACCCTGCTGGGAATCGAACCCAGATCGCCTTTGTGGGAGGCAAACGCCCTAGCCGTTGCTGCGTCAACCAGTCTCTCCTCGTGATAATCAGCGAAGCAAAGATTTAGTGACGTGAAACGTTAAAAAGTATATATATAAATGGCATATTATAACTTTACCTCATATGTAAATATGTAAAACAAAAGGGAATTTAAAATTCTGTGCCATTCAGACCCAGATAGCACGTAGGGTTGTGGCAAGTTTCCCATTTTACTTAAATTTGCCTTGCCGAGCAAACTTATATGACGTCATCCAAGCTTGATTCGAACTTAATTTATCATGACCGGCACATACTTGCTAATGGTAAGCTTGCAAATGGCTTGAATTGTACTTGCAACTTGTGAAGTTACACTTGCGGCAAGTGTAACTAATCAACTACCACTTCAAGCAATAGCTCAGAACTCAGACGCTAAAAATTAGCTCACCAATTTATAACAAAATCCAGGCAGCCGTCAGGCCTCAACATGAGATAATCACAGTTCCAAACCACACTTATCAGCTATACCTGCAAATTTTCAAATTTTCAATTTTTCCGCCTCACCCTAGTTTGCCACCCGGCCGCTAGATTTACTACCAACAGTGCCCTCGCACCATACTACACTGTCCTACAACTTGCTGCCTGATGAAGCTGGCTTAGCCAGCGAAACGTCGCGATCGCGCAACCGTGTGGAAAATGTGTCATCCTTTGTGTTTGTGTACCTGGTGACAAGTATTACACTGTCCTTCTACATATGTTTGGTAGGCTGTTGGCCTACTTACAAACTTAACTAGCAATCTTATCATGTGTAGACTAGTTAAACTTGATTCAGACTTTCTGGCTTGCACGATAAGCTTGCTGTAAGCTCACGGGCTTGTCGTGACGAGCTTGAATCAAGTTTGTTATGCTATCAGGGAACAAACACATTTTTTAACACGATGTCGAAACATTGAATTACTTTTCCTTATTGACTACTAATTTTGTGTTTCCAATAAAAAACATTTTACAAGATTATATGCGTTTCGCTGCAAGTGGCATGACTCCAAGGGCACTTGCTTCTTTCAAGAGATTTGTCTGCTACGCAAGCATGTCAGTTTTCGGTAGTGTATCACTTTCAAACTATCCACAGTAAAATTTATTAAAACAAAATGAACCAACAATAATAAGTATATTAGAACTAGTAGTGTTTTTCCAATATTGAAAACATTCTTATGCCTAGCCTATTGCACACACACGCTACCTCTCGCCCCATCCATTACAATGCTATGTGCAGTACTGTGTTTTACCTTAACAATGTTATCATCCATTACATCCAGTTCTGTCCCATTCATCACAATCCCAGATTGTTACAATAGGTCTTGTATTGGTCATGTGAGAGTGTGAAATTATTAGAAACAACAATTTTTATTGTTGCACCAATTTTTAACCTAATGTGTGCATGAAAGAAAAAAACTGACATCAGTGGCCAGTTATATGAATGGTACACTGACACATGTACAGAACCACCACACATTTCTGTAAGATATGTTAGATAGAACTCTTTCTGTACAAAAAGTTAATTTATTTCTAATGAAAGCAACGATATATTTATCAAAATGACTAAAGGCCATGTACTCACGGCTTGCCTCCCGGGATGCCGCCGAGAGCAGGGCCGAGGGGCGCCCTCATCTGTGCGTGCGGGTCGTAGTTGGCGAGTGGCGGGCGTGGGTAGGCGTTCAGC
>NQII01005850.1:118271-144234 GCA_002778355.1 Clitarchus hookeri | reverse complement strand
TACGTTGCACATGAAGGAAGAATTCACACATTCAGTAACACTGCAAAACATTTTGCTGCAATTTACTGATTTAAATGTTTGTAAAATACTATTGGTAAGAATCCATTTTTAAACAAAATTTGTAGCGTTTACGGGCCGTGGTGGGTGAGCGGGTAGACTGCTCGCCTCCCAGCAAGGCGAACCGAATTCAGTCCCCGGCCGGGTCACTCCGGATTTTCGCAAGTGGAAATCGTGCCAGGCAATGCAGCTGGTCGGTAGGTTTTCTCGGGGTTCTGCCGTTTCCCCCGCCCTTGCATCCCTCATCCCACCCTCGTCGGCTCTCAAGGCCACGTTGATAAGAGTCACCCAAATCTCTCAACTCATTTACGTATTTATTCGTTATGGATGCTTCAAAAAGTACATATAGCAAAAATTAATAAATAAACTCTTTATCAAGCAAGACCATAAAAATAATTACCCTGGTTGAGTATAATACGAAATTAGTGATATATTTACAAATATTTTTAATAATTGATTTTCTGCACATTTATTTCAGCCACAAATGTTATCATTCTTGTAACTTAAATGAACGTATGCTATATATTATAAACAATTAAATCATTTTTAACATTTTTTACTATATTTTTTATACATACAACTATACTAATTAATAATCTTATTCGTTGAAACGGGTAGAGGGGGGGGGCAGGGGTTTGGAAAATGTGGTTTCATAAGCATCTAGATTATAGAAAACGCTTCTACTTATATTTAAAAAAACAGTCTTACTAACTGAATTTTAAAAAATTTATATAAGTGAATTTGGGGCAAAAATTTTACAGTGCTACAAAATATAAGAATTCTTCATTCAACATGTAGCATAAGTCGTACTTTTCTGAAAATTTAGGTAAAGCCCGTTCGCGATAAAGTGAGCACTTCTGAATAAACCTTAGGAAATCTCACTGCTCCTATCTGCATATATTTTAACGGGGGCACTGGGTGACATGCGCCCAGTAAAGTTGGTAACGATNAAATCTCACTGCTCCTATCTGCATATATTTTAACGGGGGCACTGGGTGACATGCGCCCAGTAAAGTTGGTAACGATGTGTGGAAAGTAGTTCCACACCCTAACGTCGAATAAATACTGTTAGGTACCCATTTGTGATAACTTAAATTATTTCTCTTTCTTCCTGTTTTTTCTAATGTACCGAAGTGTAAAGGTGAGCAGCTTGGTAACAATATTTACTTTTCTAATAATTTCACAGTTTCACTTGACCAACACATGAATAAAGCGATGAGGTACATGGCCATGTCAATTTTACATATGGCGGAAGAATACACAACGAGCTTACAATTAGATCTTAAACCTTTCAGACCCACGTTAATTTACGGTTCCAGGTGTTGCAAACCTAAACATTTATGGAGCGTGCTGTACTTAAGCCGTCACAACACTTGTTTCGTTGTCACAGCCAATGAGATGTAGGCTACATGCCTGGCTGCAGTCATATGAACCAATGATGACCTAGACCAGTATTACGGCTTGCGAATAATTTACCCACAGGCAAGATCATTGGTCGTTGATAGAGACCTGAAGAATTCGCGGATTCATTTTAGGACAAGCTAGAATTCAAAACACATGCGTTTATATAATTTAATNAAATCTCACTGCTCCTATCTGCATATATTTTAACGGGGGCACTGGGTGACATGCGCCCAGTAAAGTTGGTAACGATATATAGAAAGTAGTTCCACGCCTTAAGGTCGAATAAATACTGTTAGGTACGCATTTGTGATAACTTAAATTATCTCTCTATCTTCCTGTTTTTTTTAAATGTACCGAAGTGCAAAAGTGAGCAGTTTGGTAAAATATTTACTTTTCTAATAATTTTACAGTTTCACTTGACCGACACATTAATAAAGCGATGAGGTACATGGCCATGTAAATTTTACATATGGCGGAAGAATACACAACCAGCTTAAAATTAGATCTTAATCCTTTCAGACCCACTTTAATTTACGGTTCCAAGTGTTGCAAATCTAAACATTTATGGAGCGTGCTGTACTTAAAGTCGTCACCACACTTGTTTCGTTGTCACCAGCCAATGAGCTGCAAGCTATATGTTCGGCTACATCTATATGAACCAATTATGACCTAGACAAGTAAGACGGTTTGCGAATCATTTTCCCACATGTAAGATCATTGGCCATTGGTAGAGACCTGAAGAATTCGCGGATTCATTTTAGGACAAGCTAGAATTCAAAACACATGCGTTTATATAATTTAATCCATTGGCCCACGCCGTATTTTACACTTCCTGGGGAATGCTGGTCCAATCGCCGCCTTTCACTGTGACAGCAAGCAACCAATGTGCAGTTGATGTCGGCATACTTGTACATAAGACTGTAGAGTCTAGCCTGCAGGTCATTGAACTCGCGATTTTTTTCCGGTCTCTAGCCATTGAGCTTCGCAGTGTGCAGCGCAGACCGAAAATTACCTACGCTTACGTAATGTCCACAGTTGGGTACACTGAGTCTTAGTTGGCTAAGCGGGACTTTCAAAAGTGCTCAGTTTACCGCGAGCAGCCTGCAGTGAGTTAAGTACTTTTTAAATTATTCCGGCTTGTAGTACAGTTTGGTGCATTGCTCCGCTCTCCTTCTACCTTAATGGCACTCGGATCGCAAGGTCGGAAAGAGAATGTCCCGGACACGATCATTGGTCGTGATAGTGACACCCACGCTCGCTTTGTGATCCGTCTCCGCCTGAGAAAGCAACAAGCGTCCGGGCAGGAAAGACCCGTTCGCTTGGTCGCTACGCCAACCAGGATCCGGTCCCCGGGTCTTCATTACGCCAGAACAGCATCGTCCTGTCCGTATATAAAAAAATTATGGGACTGTAGAACACCAATATTGGTCTCCTTAGACTTCACTGGGTTTCAGATGATTGGGCAATTTTTAAAAACAATCCTGCTTTAAATATTGTCTAATTGGTCTTCACCAATGCTGACAGCTAACGAAGAAAACTGGCATTGTCATAAAGTCATGGCGTCCCTTGTAAACAATTTCTATCAGTCTATTTTTGTTGTGTTAACATTTGCAATATTAGTAACACATTTATATAGAGACCTGAAAAATTCGCAAATTCATTTTGAGACATGTTATAATTCAAAACACATGTGTTGATATAACTTTGGCTATTGGTGCACACGGTGTTTGACACCTCCTCCTGGAGAACGCTGGTCCAATCGCCGCCTTCCACTGTGACAGCAGACAACCAATGTGCATTTAATATCGGCGTATTTGTACGTAAGACTGTAGAGTCTAACCTGCAGGTCATTGAACTCGCGAATTTTTCCGGTCTCTACACATTTATTCCTCAAACAATTCATGCGTTTTAATTTTTGATCCATGAATATTATTTTATTAGGTTCAAAGCAATATTGATACATTCAGCAGATGGATAATATATTTTGTAATAGTGTATATTCGACTACTATCAGCTGCGGTAGACAAACTCTTTGATATCCGAAAAGACAGTTGCTTGTCTCTGAATCAAATTCTTTTTCATTACAATGAAAAAGTACAGAGTTAATTTCATTTACGTGTTTCGAATGCAGAATTTCCCCGCTAAGATGAGTTACCGTGGTAATGTCGTAGGGACACCCGATTTTCGTGAAACGATCTCATGATCAGAGACCTGCAAAATGCGTGTTATTATTCCAAGACAGGCTAGACTTTAAACCCGTTAGCGTTTGTATTGAGTAAACGCCCTGGACGGCTTTGGACCAATAGGAAGCCAGTAAAGAGAGGCTCGCCCAATCGCATCCAACCAAGTCGAAAGGGAAAATGGGGTCCTCGCTGATGAAGAAGCCAGAAAGCAAATGCCACCAACGAATGTATTTAGGGCGGGGAATTATAGCGTCCTGCCAGGAAATAACACGAAATTTGCAGGGCCCTTCTCATGATCAACAGTAGTATTTCAAAACATTGTAGCTCAGATCCAGTGTTGTGATTGGATAATTTACATCCTACGTATCTTACGTGTCTGCCTACCTATCACGGACGTTCACAATAGAGGTAAACATTTTCCGATTAGCCAGTCAAGTGAGGGTATGTCTTCTCCCGAAGATAAGTGGCCAATAAGTAGGGGCAGTGATATTTCGCGAAAAGATTTCAAGGCAAGATACAGCACAAAGCACTGTAGGGTCGTTCGGCTTGTTTGATTGGCTAAAATTATCTGGCCCGTGTTAACCGTTTGCGCACGAATCACGAAGGTTCAGTGTCGGAGTTACTTAGTCCCGAGTGGCTTGGTCAAAGACGGACACGGCACCAGCAGCCAATGGAGGTATAACAACAGCTGAGGTGTGTATGTTAGGTCGTTCGGCTTGTTTGATTGGCTAAAATTGTCTGGCCCGTGTTAACCGTTTGCGCACGAATCACGAAGGTTCAGTGTCGGAGTTACTTAGTCCCGAGTGGCTTGGTCAAAGACGGACACGGCACCAGCAGCCAATGGAGGTATAACAATAGCTGAGGTGTGTATATAGTATTGAAGTCTACTGTGTGCTCCGATATTTTTACGCAAAAAGTCACTGGCCCTACCCATAGGGCATTTAAATTTAGCCTGCGTGGAAATATTCTCGCGAAAATCGGGTGTCCCTATCTACTGTATGCACGTTTCGTGTGTTCTAAAACGCATTGACGGGACTTGCTATATGTCCAAATCGGAGAAAAAAAAATATATTTTGGCTTTTAAATGTGTTACGTTTACAGTTGAACTAAGCAATGTTTAGTTATGTGACAGCCACGTAGCAAGGTATTAACTGTGATCAACGAGCTTGTGGTTTAGAGTCATCAATGCGCATTGGGTGTGATGAGTGCCGTTATTACATTTGCTTGTTATGTAGGGGGTCGCGGTGGCTGGGCGGTTAGCCTACTCACCTCCCACCAAGTCGAAAAGGGTTAAATTCCCGGCCGGGCCACTCCCGGATTTTTGCATGTGGGAATAGTGTCGGACGATGCCGCTGGTCGGCGGGTTTCCTCGGGGATCTCCCGTTTCCCCCTCTTGCATTCCGGCGCTGCTCCTATATCTCAACTCATTTCATCCTCATCGGCTCTCAAGACCTCGTTGTTAAGAGCCGCCCAACTCTCTCTCTTATTTTGTAAGCTACTCCCCCCCCCCCTCTTTAACAACTCGTTTAGTCAAACAGAATAAAACCGGAGGGGGGTGTTAATAAGCTAAATAAACCAAATTAAACAAGATTGTAACTTCAGCTTATGTCCAAATACATCTATAAAATAATATTTATTCAATTTTTTTAGCAAGATATAGCGACCATATTTGTTTGACGGTTTACGATTACCAAATATGTACAGTTTGACAAGTACTCTGAATTACATTAGTTAGTCTTATTGTTTTACCACGTAAGAACTATGCGATATGGCGAACCAATATGCTGTTGTTAAACACGTAATGGAAAAATACTTTTCCCGGCAGTGTTACAGTATAATTCTGTTCGGATAGCAACTACGACTTGTTTATTTTCTTTCCATAAACAACGGTAAATTTNCGTGTTTACTTTCTTTCCATAAATAACGATAAATTTAAGATTATATAGTAAAATTAGTTGTTTTTCTTTGCATGGAGAGTATACCAAAAAATAAGAAGGGAGGCGATGTTTTAAGGAGTTTAGAAAGTCGCCATCATTTCTCAGCATTTCACGCATTGCCAGGTCCGGCTGGGAAACGAGCAGTTTTTTCTTTACAATCCATTCATTTCGCCAGCGAATTTATCGTTCCTTTACGTAAGCGCCGACAACAATGGGAAATTGCCTGCGCAAGAATTGCGGACTCGAAACGGTTACTGTAACGCACTGAACTTTTTTTCTTTTTCGTTACAGCGTGTTTTAAATCGACTTTTTGTTTATTATATGAAAATGCTGAAAGAATTTTTTGTGAGTTTTTTTACGACACAATGTAAAAAATTCAGAATTGGAAATTTTAATGCTGTGTATGGTTTTGCAACAGACTTCCCACCAATAAAATGACGGGGTAATCGTTTAAGGCGCATAGGTCTCATTCTTAGGACGTGTGCACATTTTTATCACTCGTTCAGTTTTCATGTTAAAACATGGCGATCAATGTGTAGGACATTCTGTATATTATAAGTTTTCTGGAAGTCCATCGTGTTATGCTTATGTTTGTCGTTGTAACGCATGTAAGAATAATTATATTTGTATAAAATACATTTTATTTATAGTTACGTACTTCCAACTTACCTTACAAAGTCTACAAAATTACATCAAAGTGACAACGCACCGAATTCGTGCGCACTCAGTTTAATAATATTTTGCACGAGAACTCTTTCTTTGGGATTGCTAACACACCAATTTCCTATCTGATTTAATTTAAATAAACTATAAATGGAATAGTAGAGTTTGTAGAGAAAATATAAGTACGAGTAGAACTTCAATTTAACCAAGAATGCGATACTTGTTTGTTGACGGAAGTATAAAACGCTTGTGTTACACGAAGTTACTTAAGAAATCGCTAAACATCTCGTACATGAGGTGACTTTTCAAAGGTTTGATTGAAAATTGCGAAGATACCGCGAATATACTTTATTTCTACTCTTTCGTCTCACGCAAAAAATACCAATTGAAATCGATCCTTGCCAATTTCAGAAACAATAGGCCCCAAAAATATCAGGTTTTTAAATAAGTCATGTTAGTTATGGAAAGGTACTAAAGAACTGTCTGAGGAAGGAACACAGCTACTTCAAAATCCCACTGTTGCACACTACACGTTGGAAAGATTGCATGTGCAGTTCACTGCCTTGCGGGTAAAGGCGAAGCCTTGTTAGATACAAGGGTCAGTATCGCCCTTAGCGTTAACGAAAAAAAAAAAATTGTGGCTGTGGTACTCACCCCTGTTTTCTCTGGATGAACCGCCGGACAGGAAATTCGTGAAGAAATCCGCGTCCTGAGCCATCGCGACCGCCGCCAGCAGACACAGGCACACTAGCGCTATCTGTGGAGAGAAAGAACAACTGCGTGTTAGCGTCAAGCCGACTTAAGGGCGCGTGGAAGACGTAAATTACAGGCCGTACACGGTTAATTGAGCGCTATCGAAAGCCTTGGTTTAGATATAATGATCTCCTAATTTTTACCCCTTTTTTCCATACGTAAAACTAACATTGTTATTGAACATCTCACTTTATTCGTGCTTCGTCATGTGAAACCGGGCGTATTCTAGGAAAGTTAATACGCTAATAATAAGCAAATTTGTGCTCTTATGTGTACAGAAACACTAGTTTAATTAGCCATAAATTTAAACATTACACTCTCATTACAACGTGCATACTTAGAACTATCTTTTATTAATTACCTTAAAATTTAACTGTTAACCTGAATGCCAGAGTGTACCGTACCACAACCGTAGTAAAGGGCAGTACTTTTATTTTCAAAGGTTGATTTCAAATGTACTCAATTTATCGTGAACAGCCTTTAATGATGTACAACTGGAGTATCCTGATTTCAGGAAGTGAATATAGGAAAGAATATAAATGACAACACAACATAAGTTATCGCCAACTATTTGTGTGGAATCTTGCCAGAGATATGCCCATTCTGATGATGACGGAGTAAAGAATAATTTATTTACGGCGGAACATATTGATGATAAAGAAAAATAAGAGGAAAGCTACAGTTAGACAAGAAGTACGTACAATACAGTTCTTCAACATTGCCTGTTGATATAATATCCTGAAGGTCTTTCTGGTTTTGACATTTCAAAAATACGTGATAGATTCGTCGAAATTTGTCTTTTGGCCGTTTAATGAGCAACGCTATGCCCTACGTTATAATTTTTTATGACTCGTTTTATTTTTGGATTAAATATAAAAATAAAATATACCCATCAGTGTGTTAGTACATAAAAAGTTATCTGGAAGTCTATCATGTTATGCTTAGGTTACCGTTTTCACGCATGTAAGCATAATTATAATTATATAAATATTTATACTCCTTCGTCTCGCGTAAAAAAAAATACGAACTAAAACGACGCTTGCCAATTTCAGAAACAACCTATGTGGTGTTATTGGTTGTTACGTCATAGCTACAGAATAGGAAAGTATGCAGAAGTGGCATGGNTCAGAAACAACCTATGTGGTGTTATTGGTTGTTACGTCATAGCTACAGAATAGGAAAGTATGCAGAAGTGGCATGGCGTAGCAGTTCCTTTGATCTAGACTTACTCGTTCGCTGATTGGCTGCGCGAGAAACTGACGACGGGACTAGTCTGTCAACTAGGGCAATCATAATAANGACTTACTCGTTCGCTGATTGGCTGCGCGAGAAACTGACGACGGGACTAGTCTGTCAACTAGGGCAATCATAATAATCACTACGGTTGTATGTTAGTGAGTGAGTAAAGATATTTGGGCGGGAGATCCCCGAGAAAATTCGGCACTATTCCCAACTTGCGAAAATCCGGGAGTGACCCGGCCGGGAATTGAGCCCAGTTCGCCTTGGTGGGGGGCGAGCAGTCTAACCGCTCGGCCACCGAGGCCCCTGGTTATATGTAAGAAAATGTTGGTACTCATGTTTAACCCCTTAACTTACGCATTAATTTTTCGCTCCAGGTGTTGCAAAAGAGGAGATTTTTGGTCTGGCAAGTACTTACGAATTATTAGTAGTAACTTATAAGGTGACACCTATGAAAAGAGTTTATATTGGTTTACGGCATTGGCAGGAACCAATAATAAAATTATGGTTTGCAAGAAGCAACCAATAGCATTATCCAGAAAATTGCGCTTTTGTGTTGGTCCTCTCTTCTGATCTTGTACAGTACCGACCATGATTCTACCTATTTTGCAACACGTCGTTAGTGAACGAGGATACTCGGGATAGTATGTTAAGTGGTTGAATATTTTCAATAATTGATTTTACATACTTCAATAACAAAAAAAGGCAAGTTTCGTGACTGAAAAGGATGTGCAAATAACTTACAACCAGAGTAAATATAATGGAGGTCTTACTTGACGAAGGGGCAGGGTGGCCGGTTTGCAAAATGTGCTTTCTGAAGCCTCCAGAAAGGAAATTACACTTAATTTTCGATCAAAAGAATAAATTCTTATTAAGTTCGTTCGTGGAACTTATCATCAGGGCAAATTTGTACCACCTGCCTAATTTAATTTTAAATGAGGCTTGAGGAATCCCTTCACATTACCATGTTCCTTGCAAATAAAATAACAGTGAAGCATGCATGAAGGCTGTATATACTTCGTCATCAACTGAAATTTTTTTAGTACAATGTTACCTTTAATTGGTACAACGTTACCCCAAATGACTGTAATTTATTTTTTANGTTGTTAAACACGTAATGGAAAAATACTTTTCCCGGCAGTGTTACAGTATAATTCTGTTCGGATAGCAACTACGACTTGTTTATTTTCTTTCCATAAACAACGGTAAATTTAAGCTTATATAGTAAAATTAGTTGTATTTTTTTTTGTAAGGAGAGTATACCAAAAAAAGAAGGGAGGCGATGTTTTAAGGAGTTTAGAAAGTCGCCATCATTTCTCAGTATTTCACGCATTGCTAGGTCCGGCTGGGAAACGAGCCATTTTTTCTTTACAATCCATTCATTTCGCCAGCGAATTTATCGTTCCTTTACGTAAGCGCCGACAACAATGGGAAATTGCCTGCGCAAGAATTGCGGACTCGAAACGGTTACTGTAACGCACTGAACTTTTTTTCTTTTTCGTTACAGCGTGTTTTAAATCGACTTTTTGTTTATTATATGAAAATGCTGAAAGAATTTTTTGTGAGTTTTTTTACGACACAATGTAAAAAATTCAGAATTGGAAATTTTAATGCTGTGTATGGTTTTGCAACAGACTTCCCACCAATAAAATGGTGGGGTGATCGTTTAAGGCTCATAGGTCTCATTCTTAGGACGTGTGTACATTTTTATCACTCGTTCAGTTTTCATGTTAAAACATGGCGATCAATGTGTAGGACATTCTGTATATTATAAGTTTTCTGGAAGTCCATCGTGTTATGCTTATGTTTGTCGTTGTAACGCATGTAAGAATAATTATGTATAAAATACATTTTATTTATAGTTACGTACTTCCAACTTACCTTACAAAGTCTACAAAATTACATCTAAGTGACAACGCACCGAATTCGTGCGCACTCAGTTTAATAATATTTTGCATGAGAACTCTTTCTTTGGGATTGCTAACACACCTATTTTCTGTCTGATTTAATTTCAATAAACTATAAATGGAATATTAGCGTTTGTAGAGAAAATATAAGTACGAGTAGAACTTCAATTTAACCAAGAATGCGATACTTGTTTGTTGACGGAAGTATAAAACGCTTTTGTTACACGAAGTTACTTAAGAAATCGCTAAACATCTCGTACATGAGGTGACTTTTCAAAGGTTTGATTGAAAATTGCGAAGATACGGCGAATATAATTTATTTATACTCTTTCGTCTCAAGGAAAAAAAAATAATTGAAATAGATCCTTGCTAATTTCAGAAACAATAAGCCCCAACAATATTAGGTTTTTAAATAAGTCATGTTAGTTATGGAAAGGTACTAAATAACTGTCTGAGGAAGGGACATAGCCACTTCAAAATCCCATTGTTGCACACTACACGTTGGATATACTGAATGTGCAGTTCACTGCCTTGCGCGTAAAGGCGAAGCCTTGTTAGATACAAGGGTCAGTATCGCCCTTAGCGTTCACGAAAAAAACATTGTGGCTGTGGTACTCACCCCTGTTTTCTCTGGATGAACCGCCGGACAGGAAATTCGTGAAGAAATCCGCGTCCTGAGCCATCGCGACCGCCGCCAGCAGACACAGGCACACTAGCGCTATCTGTGGAGAGAAAAAACAACTGCGTGTTAGCGTCAAGCCAACTTAAGGGCGCGTGGAAGACGTAAATTACAAGCTGTACACGGTTAATTGAGCGCTATCGAAAGCCTTGGTTTAGATATAATAATCTCCTAATTTTTACCCCTTTTTTCCATACGTAAAACTAACATTGTTATTGAACATCTCACTTTATTCGTGGTTCGTCCATGTGAAACCGGGCAGATACTAGGAAAGTTAATACGCTAATAATAAGCAAATTTGTGCTCTTATGTGCACAGAAACACTAGTTTAATTAGCCATAAATTTAAACATTACACTCTCATTACAACGTGCATACTTAGAACTATCTTTTATTAATTACCTTAAAATTTAACTGTTAACCTGAATGCCAGAGTGTACCGTACCACAACCGTAGTAAAGGGCAGTACTTTTCTTTTCAAAGGTTGATTTCAAATGTACTCAATTTATCGTGAACAGCCTTTAATGATGTACAACTGGAGTATCCTGATTTCAGGAAGTGAATATAGGAAAGAATATAAATGACAACACAACATAAGTTATCGCCAACTATTTGTGTGGAATCTTGCCAGAGATACGCCCATTCTAATGATGACGGAGTAAAGAATTATTTATTTACGGCGGAACATATTGATGATAAAGAAAAATAAGAGGAAAGCTACAGTTAGACAAGAAGTACGTACAATACAGTTCTTCAACATTGCCTGTTGATATAATATCCTGAAGGTCTTTCTGGTTTTGACATTTCAAAAATACGTGATAGATTCGTCAAAATTTGTCTTTTGGCCTTTAATGAGCAACGCTATGCCCTACGTTATAATTTTTATGACTCGTTTTATTTTTGGATTAAATATAAAAATAAAATATACCCATCAGTGTGTTAGTACATAAAAAGTTATCTGGAAGTCTATCATGTTATGCTTAGGTTACCGTTTTCACGCATGTAAGCATAATTATAATTATATAAATATTTATACTCCTCCGTCTCGCGTAAAAAAAAAAATACGAACTAAAACGACGCTTGCCAATTACAGAAACAACCTATGTGGTGTTATTGGTTGTTACGTCATAGCTACAGAATAGGAAAGTATGCAGAAGTGGCATGGCGTAGCAGTTCCTTTGATCTAGACTTACTCGTTCGCTGATTGGCTGCGCGAGAAACTGACGACGGGACTAGTCTGTCAACTAGGGCAATCATAATAAACACTACGGTTGTATGTTAGCGAGTGAGTAAAGATATTAGGGCGGGAGATCCCCGAGAAAATTCGGCACGATTCCCAACTTGCGAAAATCCGGGAGTGACCCGGCCGGGTATTGAGCCCGGTTCGCCTTGGTGGGAGGCGAGCAGTCTAACCGCTCAGTCACCGAGGCCCCCTGGTTATATGTAAGAAAATGTTGGTACCAATGTTTAACCCCTTAACTTACGCATTAATTTTCCGCTCCGGGTGTTGCAAAATGGGAGATTTTTTTGTTTGAGAAGTACTTACGAATTCTTTGTAATAACTTATATGATGGAACATAAGAAAATAATTTATATTGGTTTACGGCATTGGCAGGAACCAATAATAAAATTATGGTTTGCTAGAAGCAACCAATAGCATTAGCCAGGAACATGGCGCTGTTTGTATTGGTCCTCTCTTCTGATCTTGTACAGTACCGACCATGATTCTGCCTATTTTACAACACATCGTTAGTGAACGAGCATACTCGGGATAGTATGTTAAGGGGTTGAATATTTATAATGATTGATTTTACATACTTCAATAACAAAAAAATGCAAGTTTAATGACTGAAAAGGATGTGCAAATAACTTACAACCAGAGTAAATATAATGGAGGTGTTGCTTGACGAAGGGGCAGGGTGGCCGGATTGGAAAATGTGCTTTCTGAAGCCTCCAGAATGGAAATTACACTTAATTTTCGATCAAAAGAATAAATTCCTATTAAGTTCGTTCGTGGAACTTATCATCAGGGCAAATTTGTACTACCTGCCTAATTTAATTTTAAATGAGGCTTGAGGAATCCCTTTACATTACCATGTTCCTTGCAAATAAAATAACAGTGAAGCATGAATGAAGGCTGTATATACTTCGTCATAAACTGAAATTTTTTTAGTACAATGTTACCTTTAATTGGTACAACGTTACCCCAAATGACTGTAATTTATTTTTTACACAAATAAATAAGTAATTTCGGGGAAAATATTTTACAGTGCTACAAAATATAGGCCAACGTATACTTTTTTTCATATGCAACGCAAATCGTACTCGTATGACACATTTTGCAGTGTATGTACTACGTTTTAATGATTTACGCACGTTTTACGTAGTCTGGTGCAGCGTCCCACGGAAACCACTCCCTTCACGTGCCAGTCAAATCAGCGACGCAGTCTGCCAGGACTCGGAAGGATCACGTAGGCATTATCGCACGTCGATCATTTCCAATCAAGCAGCAAAACAGGTAAAGTGTTAATCAAGGGTCCTAGTGGCCAACATAGTTGGAAAAAACAGTTTATAAAGTCTATAAAAACCACATTTAAAATTAAGTTTTCCGACCATTATGAAATGTCTTTGAAGATAAGCACTGTGCACAAATCTCCATTCCATCCTAACAGGACCAACCTTCCGTTATTAACGAGAGACATTGTCGCTTTGTCCTCCATCGTCACCTAGTAATATTACGTATCATCGTTCCATAACGAGCGCACTGCACACACGTCTAGCATACTGGAGGAGCACAGAGATGCTGTGAGCTGATGACTCGGAGCGACTTGCCGCTTGGTATCGCGAACTGGAGCGCCAAACTAACATTATTCTTCCCTTTCTACTCCCATTCATGGCGAGACAGCGCGCACACACAAACGCAGATGTTACACGACAGCTGAGTTAGGCCTGCCGCGGTTTGTATTCGTCTGTCCAGGTACTGACTCTGTAAGTAAACGTAATTTTTTAAATGCGAACCCGTCGCGACGCGGAAACGGAACGGAAAGCGCCACGGGGCGACGTAGAGTGCGTCGAGCGAGAAGATCGGGGGAGCAGACACTCTGGTAGCGGGAACATGCGAAGTGCAGTCGACACGCTCTCCTTATCTCGGCACGCGAAACAAGGCTCGCCTCGAACCAGTGTGTTTACTTAGCGACCCCCGTGCGAGGGTGGCTGGTGGCGGGGGTTGTGAAGTCACTTCACTTTCTTCAGCGCTAGCCTTTCCCCTCGTTAGGCCCGCCGCGAGCCGTGCACAAACATATACTTCATTTCACAGGCAATTAAGTACACAGAAGAAAAAAAAGTCTAATGTCGTCGCAACAAAAAAATTACTGTAGACGGTTCACATTTAATCAAGCACTTTTGAAATAAAATCAACCAATAAAAAATGTAACTGCCCTTATTTGCATGCATTTGAACATAAACTTAGGTTTCACTTGCTTTTTACCCACATATTATAATATTTAACTTATTAATAGAGACCTGAAAAATTCGCGTTTTCATTTCGGGACAAGCTAGAATTCAAAACCCCGTACGTTTGTATTGCTAATGCTATTGGCCCACCCGTTAAATTGCACATCCTGGACAACTCTGAGCCTATAATAAATACAAAGTAAAATTCACAACCGAATCACCGTCTTCCGCTGATACAAAAAGCAACCAATGAACAGTGACATCTGCATGATTTTGCATACGAAAATAGAGTATAGCCTACAGGTCATTGAACTCACGAATTTTTTAGGTCTCTTACTTATAAATAATAAATAGAAAAAACAGGGAGAATGTGTGCGTGTTGGTAACGCAGAGTGCCACCTGTTTTCCGGAGGCTAGACTTCAACATGCTATGCGCACACTTGCAGTCTTCATTTGTCTATTGGCCGCTTTGTCTGCGTGTGAAGGCTGGCTGCTACACGAGCGAGTCAATAAGAACTAAGTTTCTCCGATACCGACCGTCCGTGATTCACGGGAAGACACGAGACGCGCAACGATTCAAATGATACAGTCACCTAAGTGGCTCCGAACTTGAGTGCGTTTGAATGCAACTTGTCCTGAAATCTTTTCGTGGGATAACAGCTGCACCTAGCAATGCCTAGTAAGTAGGGCCAGTGACTTTTCGCGTAAAAAATCGGAGCACACAGTGGACTTCAATACTATATACACACCTCAGCTGTTGTTGTACCTCCATCGGCTGCTGGTGCCGTGTCCGTCTTTGACCAAGCCACTCAGGACTAAGTACCAGAACATTTTTTAGTCAATCAAATAAGCTGGATGACTCTACAGTCCTTTGGACTGTATCTTTGTCTCGAAATATTTTCGCGATATATTACTGCCCCTACTAGTAAGAAATAGTTCTTATTTAAAACATTATCAAGTTGAGTGCGCACGAATGCGGTACGTAGTTCCTTCGGCGTGATTTTCCAGAATGGGCTTTGCTTGCAGGGGCAGAGGAATACCCTTAAAGTAGAACTTAAGCAGGGCCTCAGAAAAAATTGTAAATACCCGTGAATGGGACTGTAACGTGTATCAACTGGCCGGCTGTCAGCCAATGCAGTGCCGAGTTGACATCGCCCCAGTTAAGGTTATTTCCTGCATAACGAAATATGCAATACTTCGCGTTCATCTGAGTATCTTACACGTTAGATACCGCCGGCGTAATGTTACGTGAAAACTGCACAAAATACTTAATATTGCGACAAACTCCAGTTAACCTCTTAACGTACACGTAAGTTTTTTTTATTTCATGTGCTGCAAAATAGGAAGTTTATGGTGTGAAAAGCACTTGCGAATTGTTTATTATAAATATCTTCTATCACACTTGAATTACGAGTGTTTGCAAATATAATGCATTTGTCTGATACATACATTGTTATGTTTATCTAGACTATTATTAGATATCAATTTCGCTCAATGCCGCTTCGCCTAATAACGTCTACCCCTGTGTTGGCCGTTCATCTGAGCTCCACAACCGAAGTGCCAGCGCGAAACAACTGAAGCTTTGGAACCTATTGAAAGAGTCCCCAGTGAATCCATGGTACAAAAAGCAACCAATAACAAAATAGTTGGGTGCGTCAGCGGGAACCAATAGCATTGCTCGGGAAAGTAACTGCCTGTGTTAGTGCCAGCCTCTGGATGTGCACGTCACCTGCTCTGCAACATGTCAGATGTGAACGAGTATAATCGGGACAATATGGTAAGGGGTTAAATATGCCCAATAGAAGCAGTGTCCGTAAAGAGCGTGTACTTCAGACGAGGAAGAATGGGTACTTTCAAGACATAGTGCAACATTAGGAACACCGTTCCGGAGCCTCCAAACATAGCTGAAGACTGTCTATTAAAAGCTGACAGCACCCGGGTTTATACAGAACTGTCGAGTTCAGCACAGCCGTCAGATGAACTCTCGAAACCCTCATGTCTCTATGTATAGGATCACCACTACAAGTCCTATAGTTAAATCGCCTAACTAGGGAAATCCCGCGTGCCAGTTTAATCATCCGCCCTTACAGGCGAAGACGTTCTTGAGAAGCGTGTCACTGTAGTCCTTATCTCTCTCTCTCTTGCTATAAGCTGTTCACGGTAAACTGAGCCCTTTTGAAAGCCCTGCTTAAGATCTAGCTGTACGCACGTTGTGTATTCTTCCGCCTTGTGTAAAATTAACACTGCCATGGGCCTGATCACTTTATTCGTGCGTCGGTCACGTGAAACTGCGAAATTATTATAGAGGTAAACAAATCAACTCATTTTTACACTTCGATGTATTAAAAAATACGAAGCGAAAGAAATAATTTAAGTAATCACATATGGTTACCTGATACTTTTTATTCGACGTTAAGATATGGAACTACTTCCCCTCCATCGTTACCAACTTTACTGGGCGCATGTCACTCAGTGCGCCCGTTAAAATATATACAGGTACGGCAGTGACTTTTTTTCTAAGATTGATTTCAAAAGTGCTCACTTTATCACGGACAGCCTATACCTACAGGAATTCGGCTGCTGTGAGCACGTCTTTGCAGAAGAGTAGACTGTGTATACACACGACGAAGTTATATGTAGCTACAGCTGCGAATGGAAGCTCGATATAACCTGACCGAGGACTCAGAAGGCGGAAGTGAGCGTGCGAGGTGGTTAACGCCCAACGTCTCGTAGACAGCGAGGTCATTTAGTAGAAACCCGGGAATTCCGCGAATTCGTTTGAGTACAAGCTCGACTGCGAACACGTATGTTTGATTACTTTCTCAATCGGATCGCAATTCGTAAGCCACTCCCTCGACGTGTTTAAGCCAATACCTGACGAGCAAGAAAAACGAGGACCAAATCCTGTGCTACCTGGCCCGGGATAAATTTGTATAATCGTCCCGCTAGGCGCGGGACGAGTACGCAAAGGACTGTGGAGTCTACATTTTTTGCCAAATTAAATCCGCGATATCTCCGGGTCTCTTGTCATTAGAGACGGAGCAATGTGTTCAGACATGCAGGAGCGGGTAGGAATCGGCCGTGGCCTGCAGTGAGGAACCATCCTCAGCATTCGGCTGGATTCTGGAAACCATGGCAACCCGAAATCAGGACGGTCGGACCGGGATTTGAACCCGGGTCTTACCGAATGCGCCACCTCGCTCCAGAAGGAGGGAGGAGACGAAGACCAGGGCGTGCGAGGTGCGTGCGGGAAAGTGCGTGTGTTCTCGTGACGACTCGGGAGACGCATGGGCGACAGACCAGAGATCCCTCGCACGAGACGCACACGCCGACGTCACGCACAACCCGGTCGCGATGACGAGATCAACGAGCGAGCGCAGAGATTTGGGCGGCTCTTGACATCGAGGTCTTGAGAGCCGGCGAGGGTGAAGCGAGGCGAGTACGGAGCAGCGCCGGAATGAAAGCGGCTGTGAGGAAACGGGAGATCCCCGAGGAAAACCCTCCGACCAACGGGAATCAGACCCGGTCCGCTTAGGTGAGAGACGAGTAGTCTGACCACTGAACTACCGCGGACCCAACGAGATCGGCCTCGGCCTGTCTCCTAGTCAGCTGGCTGTGAAGACGCTTCGATCACAGAATGCCTAAGAATACAGCGCGAGATGGTGGTACATATTTCGAACTCGAGCCACGCACTTTGGCAAAATGGCCAAACCGTCCAGCAATATGGCTCCTGGAGACTAACTTGCCGGGCGCCAGTCCGACCAATAGGGAATATTCCATAACGTGCAGTACGATTCAGGCTATCATTAGCAATTTTAACTCAACTATAGGTTTCTCAAATATGAGAGGCTACTAACTTTGAATTGAAATAATTTCCCACATTCTAAAAAACAATTGTATTTCGCATTTTACCTTAAAGTTTCAAATATTTTCTTATTTGCACTACGCACAATAGGAGGTCCAAAATTACTATTTGAAATAAAATCATGCACCCGAAAACAAATTCCAAATTATTTGCTAATATTCTTAAGGAACATTTGGCCACTGATTTAGAAATCATCAAAAAATAATTTTACAGTATGCTTATGTTGTTACCTTTGTTATTACACAATTTTTTGTTACCCACCATTAATATTGCTGTAATGTACTTGGCAAGGGAACTCATATGTAGAATTAATATTCAACATCTCGGCTTTAGGATTCATCACTATTTGCAGTAGTTTCGTCCTATAAAGAGACATATTGTGTGGAATTTTGAAACCGTGGCCTTGGCCACGAAATTCGCTAATGTGCTGTTTCCACACAGTACAGAACGATAATGAAGGAAGAGGGGTGCCGAGTACTGAGGTTAGTATTGCGTTAATCGCAAAAATGAAAGGAATTGTGTTTGTGCAGATCTACCACAAGGAGAGCATTTGCCGATTTGAAAGGCGCAGAAACGCGTGAAAGGTGACGGGAAACCACGGCGGCACTTTTCCCTTTAGCCTACTGCGCCTGCTGCATCAGATAGATCGTGGATGTGCCTTCGATTGTCAGTGATCAGGATTAATCATCTCGCCCCATTGTGTTTCGTGTGTGAGCGGGTGGAACCGTTCGTGCGAGATCCGAAGACAGCAATGAGACGTTCTAATGGCGCGCGAAAATAAATGTACTCGCTTTCTTCCGGTCAGACGAGAGAGGGTAGGTTCGGTCACAGAACAATAACGCCCACAGAAGTGGAACTGGTTGGCGAAATTGACTCAAGCGCGGCTGTCCGTGCGTTGTCTGGCTGGAAGTTATTTTACGTGTCCGTTAGTAAGGGTGATTGGGGGAGCGTTGTTTTGCCTTGAATGGTTGTTCCACATTCATGTTGCCCAAAAGTGGTTTTACTTCTTGCCTAAAAAATCAGCACTTCCCTCAAAGTGTTTTTTACCTTAAGGTAATTTTGTCTAAAGTTGGTAAAACGGCGTGTACTCGAATAACCACCGGGGCCACGGTGGTGTAATGGCTAGACTACTCGCCTCTTACCAAGGCGAACCGGGTTCGAACCCCGACGGGGGTCACTTCCGTATTTTCGAATGTTGGATTCGTGCCGGACGATGGCGCTGGTCGGTGGGTTTTCTCGAGAATCTCCCGTTTTCCTCTCCCTTGCATTCCATCCATACGTCGTTTCACCCTCATCGGCCCTCAAGACCTCGATGTTAAGAGCCGCCCAAACCTCTCCACTCCACTATGTGCCCACGTCAGAGGACTGTTGCTGTGACAGAGACCCGTTAGTGTGAGGTACGGACACCAGAGTACGTGGAGAATCATCTGTCTCCGGTGCCTCGACTGGCAGATCCTGTCAGCGATCTCTCCCGTCGGAAGTCCCCACGGGAACGGGGTCTGGACGCTATGCGGTGTTCTGAAAGTTACCTATCCACGGACCACTTAACCGACTACACNAACAACCACGCCACTCACTTCGGGGCACCGAGCGGTGGACCGGTCACGACGAGGACCGAGACAGTCACTCGTCGTCGCCCAAACCGACGACGACCAGAAAAAAAATGCTAACAGCCCGAGTAGAAACAAATATTCTTTTTTTTTCTCTCTGCCAGCCCCTCTGTTGTATCCTGCTGCCGCCTGGAGTCTGCGATTGCGAAGACGCGTGCGTGGTCTGTGGACATTCCAGGTCGCGCATGCCAGCACAACCGCCGGAGCCCGACTTCCGGTGTCGAGGCGCGCGGCTCCGCTCTCTACCCGCCGCTCACGTTGACGGTTAAGTACACGGAGAACCACACTTTTATTTATTTTTTCTCGGCAAAGGCTGCCATCATTACAAGTTGTTAGGCGCGAGTATCAACCGCGAGTAAACACAAGCAAGGGAACCAAAAAAAAATGACAAATGCAATTTAAGCACCTGTAGCCGCCACATATGTAATATGACGCTGTGGTAATGGCACACAATTTTAAAGTATACACTGATTGGCACGTGGAAACAGTAGTCGTAATTTTTAACGTGTTATTTATTCGGTAATGTTTGAATTGGTAGTTGCTGAACGCGGTTGCTTTCTTTTTTCTCTCTCGACGTAATAATACCTAAATACGTGCACAGTTCGCGATACCTTCCGGTGAGAGGACAGAATCCACTGCCTTGTAAACAAGTAAGCATAGCCAGTGGTTTCATTAGCCCTCCCCCCTGCACTTTAATCAACGTCATCTACCTGTTTGATCTCCTTAAGAGTGATTGGTATTTAATATCAGGATACGCTAGATTTCAAACACACGTTGTATTTGCAATTGGTCCACAGTTTATTAGACACGCCCAGGTGAACTCTGAGCCAGTAACAGACCTTCAAGGAAGCAAGAACCGAATCCCGTGCCACCTGGTCTGAGGTAAAACTGACTACACACTGGAGAAGCAGCCAATGAACAGAAAGCCGAGGAATGAAAATACATTGGACCGCGGACTTCAACTCCACGACTTCAAGTTGTTTAAAACGCAAACCTTTTTTCCGTCCCTAGTCGTTGATCATGGGAACGAAAGAACAATCACGTTCGCTAAACCTGTTGACCCGAATTAATTTAGAAGGTAAGTGTTGCAAACGTTAAATTTTTTTGATGTGCGCTGTACTTATGCCAAGCGTGATTCTCGCAACCAGAGAATATTTTACTCCGCGTTCGTTGAAGTCAGCATTAACCATTCACAAACGAGAGGTTCAGAAGCTTCAACAAATTAGATTTCTCAAAATGAAAACTTCTAAAACACTGATTCCTTGTTGAGTAAAGTGCCGCCCATAAATATCCTTCACGTGCAACATGTCCTAGATCATGCAAACGTGTACTGTGCGTTTTGAGTACATTATACGTCAAAAATTTTAACATTTGCAAAGGCTGATTACTAGGGCCAGTGACTTTTCGCGTAAAAATCGGAGCACACAGTAGACTTCAATACTATATACACACCTCAGCTGTTGTTATACCTCCATTGGCTGCTGGTGCCGTGTCCGTCTTTGACCAAGCCACTCAGGACTAAGTAACTCCAACACTGAACCTTCGTGATTCGTGCGCAAACGGTTAACACGGGCCAGAACATTTTTTAGCCAATCAAAGAAGCTGGACGACCCCACAGTGTTTTGGACTGTATCTTGTCTCGAAATCTTTTCGCGAAAATATTTATGGCCGTGCTAGACTTCAACATCCTACGTCCACAACCACAACTACCTCTGGTTATTAGCCGCGTGTGTACGTGAGAAAACACGATCTTATATGATTGGGCCAATCAGAATAAAGTACTCCGGTACTGAACGTCCATGATTCGAGGACAGACACTTGAGCAGACGCGTGACATTTAAAATCGTCCAATCATGAAAGTTTATATAAACATAATTGTTTTAGAGCACAACAGGCCTTGAAATCGTTTCGCGAAAAACACATGTTCCTACTGATTATATATAAGTGAGAATTGAAGGCTTTAATAAAAGCGGTTGAATAGACCGGCGATACCTTGACCACAAGGCAAACAAGTGTAGGGAACTTGTTATGAAAATCTTTCACTGGGTCACCGCTAGTTAACGCACAAGGATTAGTGGCTTGCAATGAAGCACAGCAACCAAATGTGCACGCACAACTCATTACAAAGTGTGTAAACACGTACTATAGGTTGTTCACGGTGAAGTCAGCACTTTTGAGGTCCTACTTACTTTATCCTTCCAGCCATATTTAATCCTTTAAAGAAATTTTTGAATTAACAATGACAAGTAAGTAATAAACACAGTGTGTATATTCCACTGCATTTGGAATTTAACGTCTAAGGCTACAATAAAATATATTTATTGACCACTGTTCCAAATGAGAGGGCTTTCAAAAGTAGCTAAAAAAAAAAAAAAGCTTTTATTTTAAAAGCAGTTTATTACAATCCATTCACTGTTACTTCACACTTTTCTGAAGCTCTGCCTAAATTCTACTTCCAGGATATCCCTCCGCCTCGTGCAAACTAAGCTTAAAAAAGTCAATAAAATTACACCAGATGACAACGCACCGAATTCGTGCGCACTCGGTTGTAATAATATTTTGTACGAGAATTTTTTCTTACTGGGCGCTACCAAAACACATGTTTTACAACTGTTTTCATAAATATTTCTTATAAATTAAATATTATAATATGTAAAAAAAAATATTGGTAAATTTTAATTTAACGAAATATAAGATCCTTTTAAGTTAACAGAAGTTTTAAAACGTTTGCGACACATGACATATTTAGTAAACAACCAAACACGAGATACATGGAGTGATTTTCCAAAGGTTAGATTCAAAAAGTGTGATGAAAACGCGAACAGACTATAGAAAATATCGGCGTCAGATACATACAAGAACTAACTTACCCGGCCACGCGTTGCTGTGGCATAAAAGATTTTGGTTCTATTCATTTCTGTGAAATTAATTGAAAGAACTATATGTATTTTCAAAATCTGTATTATTGAAGTACAACGAACTGAAATGATCAAACAGACAGCTGTCAACAAAGGCGCTTCCTGGCGCGAAAGCATGGTAAAAATGAGCTTTTTGCAGATTTTAGTACTTTCGCAGGTAATACAGATAAAAAAGAAAGGTGTACAAACACTCGTGGGAACGAAAGGAGGGTTTATAAAAAAACGGAATGAAAATTGGTTGGTTTTTTCGGGAGTTATACGCGTCCGAACAAACTGACACAACATTTTTATAGATATAGATAACCCAAGGGCGCTGCTCTGAACCTTGTTACAGACATCCCACCAACGAAATGATAAATGCACTAGTTATAAGGCCCGTAGGTAGAGGCAAGTACGGCGAGAACTCTGCACCCCAGTTCAGAGGTTTGTCCTTTGAGGCGATAGCGCGCTTGATGCCCGTATCAGTGTAGCCCTTATCGCTCCCTCGCTCCTCCTCTACCCCGTACCGCATCTAGGCATATTTCTCGTTACTCGGGAAGTTCGCACGGGCTGACGGAGGATTGCCGTGGGAGCTGACCTTGGCCGGGATTCGGCTGTCGGAAGGCCGGGACCCTGGCATCTGGCCGCGCGTCTTCCTGGGTAGCCGGAGACCGGATACCGGTTGCACCGGAAGTACCGGCTTCGAGTTGACCGCTCCTCAAGGCCACCGCCTTGGAGCAGTGATTCACACGCTCGCCTTGCAAGCCGCGCGCCGGCTGGTTCGACTCCCGTCGCCGACCGACGGTTTTTTTTATATCAACCTCCTCACCAACAGTAAATCTGTCTGTATATGGCCAAACAAATACAGCCTACACACTTAATTTTAATAAGATATATTTTGTTGTCAGGCGATTTTTTTTTTCTGCCCCAACTGAAAACTGTTCACGGTAAACTGAGAACTTTTGAAAGCCCTGCTCAAGATCTACTTGTATGCACGCTCTGTATTCTTCCGCAGCATGCGAAATTAACATTCCCACGGGCGTGATCACTTAATTCATTCGTCGGTCAAGTGAAAATGTGAAATTATTAGAAAAGTAAATATTTTACTTACATGCATTGAAAAAAAACAGAGACCGAAATATATTATAATTTCAATATTCACAATGTTTACTTAACATTTTTAATTCAACTCAAAGACATGGAAATAATTTCCCTCTGTTATTGCCAACTTTACTGGGCGCATGCCAGTCAGTGTGCCCGTTACAATATATGCAGGTAGGGGCAGTGACATTTTTCAAAGGTTTATTTCAGAAGTGCTCAATTAACCGCGAAGAGCTTACATACGGTTTGGTTAGTTCAAGTGTAAATTTGTTAGGTGAAAAAAAATAGCTTTGTTGCGTACTCTCAGAACTGTTAGGGACATTTAATTTTCGCGAAAAGTGCTACTGTCTAGTTGTATTTCAAAATACCTTAACTCAGATCCATTTTCGCAATTGGACGGTTTTAGCTGCTACATGCCTTGGATGTCCGCCCACGAATCGCATAGGTTCACTACCAGAGTAGAATAACGTAACTTTGATTAGCCCCGACAAAATATCAGGCTTCGTCTTCTCGTCAAGTCACGCGCGTGACCAATAATTAAACTACCCGTATCGTAGGGTAAACTCCGCGGTCCCATACATTTTCGCGCCTCAGCTTTCTTTTCATTGGCTGCTGCCCCGGTTTGTGGCACGGGATTCGGCTCTTGTTTCCTTGCAGGTCTGCTATTGGCTCAGAGTTAACCTGGGCGTATGTATAGTCTATTCTCGGTATCTTCGCCCTTTTTTTGAATCAAACCTATGAAAAATCACCCCATGTATGACGTGCTTGGTTGTTTCACAAATATATCACGTATCACAAACTTGTGTTAATATTAAAATATTTTATTATTGGTTATATTCAGGGCCAGTGACTTTTCGCGTAAAAATCGGAGCACACAGTATACTTCAATACTATATACACACCTCATCTGTTGTTATACCTCCATTGGCTGCTGGTGCCGTGTCCGTCTTTGACCAAGCCACTCAGGACTAAGTAACTACGACACCGAACCTTCGTGATTCGTGCGCAAACGGTTAACACGGGCGAGTACATTTTTTTTAGCCAATCAAAGAAGCTGGACGACCCTACAATGCTTTGGACTGTATCTTGTCTCGAAATATTTTCACGAAATATCACTGCCCCTATGTATTGGTAATGCCTACCAAGAATTAGTTCCCATTCAAAATGTTATTACACAGGGTGCGCACAAACGCGTTGCGTTGTCCCTTTTGTGTAAGTTTCTAGACTTAAGTAAGCTATGTTCGCATGAGGCGGAGGAATATCCTGCAAGTATAATTTTAACATGGCTTCAGAAAAGTTGGAAGTAACCGTGAATGGACTACAATAACATGTGATCCAGTTGTTAAAATATATGTAACTTACGTGTGCAATTAAGTAGTTCTATATTGAAGCATAGTCTATGAGCGGAATTCATTTCGCGATAGTCTGGTGATTTTAACGATTCCATATCGCCAGAAATGTTGACCGACTCTTCGACTTTAAGACGTACAGCGTACAAGTCAATTTTTTTTTGCCATTGACTGTCCTTTGCATGTGTTAAGTTTATGGCGTTTGGAACTGTGTTTTGTGCTGAACGCATGGCATGTGAATCAATTTTCCCATTTCACTGAGTCAATGACAATCCTTGTTCTATGTCACTGAATGTTTGTAATTTGTTCGCAAAAAATGTATCCGTTTCAAAAGTCTAGAAACGAGAAAAGTTGGTAGCGTATTTTAGAAACTGTACTGGCAGATTTTTTCCGCGATTTTTTTTATAGAGTCTCTAGTGATTATCACGTTTTCGCATCGTAGGTACTACAAAATACCCGATGACAGGCTAATTTTCATTTCAGCTTATTTCACGTCCAAAGGAGTATACTCTAATTTGTCAGCAGAGGTTATAACACACGCGCATGCGTGAGTATATACATGTGCGTGCGTGCGTTCGCTCGAGCGCTTAAGGGAAAACACATTCGTTTCGTGCTCATAATTGCGTTGCAAAGAGCAACAAAATATTTACAACCACGCGAGCAGAAATTTAGCTCGCACGAACGTACATTTTTATTCTTATGTTCGTTACTTGCATGTACACTTGGGCATGAGACTTTTTTTTTTTTAATCGTCTTTCGTTTCGACGTAGAAATAGTTCTGAAGATGGTGAAAGGATTTTAATAAAGATGAATATTGTTACGCGCTGCAGCTCGCACCGGCCGCGAGCTCCCGTTATGCGCGGTCCG
>NQII01005850.1:74874-118241 GCA_002778355.1 Clitarchus hookeri | reverse complement strand
TCCACCAGGCAGACCCGCTCGCTGCCTCGTCGCCACCCCTTCCCCCGGGGCAGCCCGAGAGAACGACTGACAGCGGGCACGTAGCTGGCGTCACAGCCCCTCCTCCTCTCCCTGCTGGAGAAGCCGACGAGTGTAGGGGATGCGCAAGAACATTATGGGAATTAGGACCCTCTGCGCAACGCGGGGTTTAGAGAAATTTCTGGGCGATGGCCTATAAATACAAGCCACAGCTGTACTGTGAGCAGTATTTTGTGGAAGCCTATTAGCTGAGTGCAGTAATCGAGCGACGTGTAGAGGACGGACGACGACGGGAGATTGCGAGGCGACGGCGGACGAGGTGTTTGTGGTGTGGATGGACGAGAGGGCGTGAAACCCGACAAGTGAAGGCTACTATGCGTGAGGGCGCTCGGAGAACTCTTAGAACACTGCGGACTGGTGGGACCTGGACTAAACTCAGGTGGGACTGAATGACATGTGATACGGACTTTATTTTAAATATTGGAACTGTCAAATATGGACATATAATTAGTAAGATAATTGAATAGGTTTGATACACTGTCTATTGGGACCGATTTTTAATTATTTAATTATGTTAATTTCTTTAGGGTAATAAATTGTATTGATTGAAGTCATTAATTGTAAACAGTAAGTGATATCAATTTATTGTGAGATGTTCAGTCGAGATAATTTTGTTTGCAGTTGTTTTAAATACAATTATGAAATTAGAATTAACTCTTTTATTTAATTAAGACATCTATCCCTTCACGAACTTGATTTAACCCACCTGACTTTGAGAAAATTGTAACAATACGAACACTAGTCATTCTCGTACTGTCATTTTATCATCTTGGTTTACTAAGAAAACGGAAAATTATCAGTATGGCGAAGTTATAATTTTACTACAGAATGGCAATAACACGTCATGGAATGTTCCCTATTGGTCCGGGTTACCGTTTGGCGAATTAGTCTCCAGGAGCTGACTGGATAACGATCTGCCGTATTTCTGGGCGGTGAAGTCGTTTTGGTGGGTGCGAGGCTGCAGTTTGCAGTTCAAGCTACCGATTCACCTCTGTATTATTAAATACTTTGGGCTATGTCATATTCGCGGTTTCTTCGCATTTTTTGAATCTAACCTTTGAAAAATCACCCCACGTATGACGTGTTTGGTTATTTCCTAATTATGTTATGTACCACAAGCGATTTATACTTCTGTTAACGTAAAGGTACCTTATTTTTGGTTCAATTGAAATGTTACTTATAATTTAATATTTAATTTATAATTAAATATATAAAAACAGCGAAAAATTGAAAACAGGTGAATCGGTAATGCATAGTAAGAAATAGTTCTTATGCAAAATAGTATTACGCAGAGTGCGCACGAATGCGGTGAGCTTTGTTTTCATGAGGCGGAGGAATATCCTGAAAGTAGAACTTTAGCAGGGCTTCAGAAAAGTTGTAAGTAACCGTGAGTATACTATGTTACGTTGTACCTAGCATCTGGTATCTAACATCTAACAATGTCTCAGGCTCTTAGAGAAAACCGGAAACATGTGAAAAATGTAAACTTTCCCAATAATATTATAATCAAACAGAAATCAATAAAAAAAATTCTGATACAACAAAAAATTGGACGAGGCTCGCACCCAGCTTACGTAATAAAGCTGCCTGTTCTGACTGATCTACGATCGAACGAAGGCAAAAGTTTTATATATAAAGTCCTGCCAGTTTCTGCAAACAAACTGATGTATGATAAAATTTTCGTCACTAAGGCTTTGATCTCCATTTAAATACAAAATTTGCGTGGTGGAATAAATTACGGGACATTCTGTATTAAAATTAATTATTTTTAATTCACTCCATTTGCTTAATTCCACAAACTGCCACTTGCACGGTAGAATATAACAGTAGCTCCAGTTTTTTTTTTTTTTAATATTTTCGCTGAACACACTTTTATTATATTAAGGGTCTCCGTAGAGTTAATGCCCAAAATATACGTTCCATAAAAAACCCGGCACTTGATGTTTTCTATCAGCAGAAGTTCCAAATTATTTGACGCGGCGAAAGAACACGAAGATGGACCATAAAGCCACGTGACGATGGGAAATAAAGTGACGTTTGGTTTCGTGCGTGAAGCGGTGAGAAAGTATTGCCCATTAGCGAGCTGTCTCGTTTCGGAAAGTTGGCCCAGAGATGAATTTCACTCTCGTTAGCACCGGTTTAACGAGCAGGTGATGGCCCGACCGTGTAACCAAGATGTCCTTTCTGGCACCTAGGTCGGTGGGATGGCTGTTCGCAATCTGGCTCAGACATCATCGTGAACTAGCACCGATCTCCAGTTCTGTCATCGACGTAGATCTATTCACTGTTGGTTTATAACTCCCTGATCACCCTTCATGACCGTAAACGTTATATAATCACCGAGTGGAGCTAGACGATGTTTCGATGAAACACCCATGATACCGTCAAAAATTTGAAAAATCATCAATGTAGTATTAATTTTTTTAAGAATTCCTAATAATTTATCGAATTATGCAATACTGACCACTTTGTGTAAATGAGGACATTTATAGGACAGACGATATTCCGATATTTACAATTTAACACTCTCGGTGATTTTACGATAATACTTGCACGATAATCTTCACAAAACATGAAAAAGAGTTCACTTGTCACTTTGTGTTTCGCAGGTACTTACTATACCAATTTGCTGCGAGGTCGATATTTTTATTTATAATATAGATATTTTTGATTTGTGCAAAATAAATATATAGAATTGAGAATAGGTTTAACATACATATATATGCTTATAAATTGTATTATACACATAGACATTGTTAGATATATCTACACACATTGTTTGCTCTATTGCTCAAATTGTTTTCTCTAGCTACTATGGGTCATTTATCTACCGAATTACAGATTCCAAATTATTGCAGTAGGACCGTCAGCTAATAATATAAATAAGCGTCAGTTTAATTTTGAAAATTAGGAAAGTATAAAGGCGAAGTTTATAGTAAAGTTATATCCTATACTTTAACAGAATACATATTGAAAGAAGTGAACGATTAAGCATCGACTGCGAAGACAGATGCGCGCAGCTACTCACCAGTTTCATGATTGACGTGACGGAGCTTATCCCTGGAGCACACAAAAAGCACACCACCTGCTAACACCACTCGCAACAGTAAAGAAAGGTGTGATATATGCCGTAACGAAATGCCGCAATTGTTCTTATATAGCGTGCGCGTGTGTCCCGTGGAAAAGAAAAAAGAAGGGGGGGAGTGGTAGTAGTACCGGGGAGGGGGAGGCCATTGTCGAGGGGGAAAGAGGGGTGTATGGGAGGGGAGCAGCGAGCAGCCAACATGGCCGCCGGCAAGGTCAACAGCTGATCGTGAATGTTGAGGTTATGTGAACCCGGTCGCGCCGGAGCTTATTCTGTTAACGCGCTCTGCTGACTTTCACTGCTTCCCCTTGGGCAGGCACCTTGCACCATGGGAACACACTCGCCCGGCGGCAAGAAAGCTACGTGCAGCACTTCGCGTGACGACAGGTGCGAGAAATCACTGCTTGTCGCCAAGTTCTGATCGATGGGTAGGGACACCTGATTTTCGTGAAAAAAGAGTCCCACGCGAAGCTAGATTTCATTATCATGCGTGCACACCTGTACTTTTTTTTTTATCGGCCGCGTGCCCTCGTCATAAGAAAGTGTGGCATTTGTCTGACCAATCACATTAAGGTCGCTGCTGCACTGGAGGTCTGTGATTCGCGGGCGTTTACCTAAGACGCGTAGTGGTTAAAATAATCCATTCCGAAAGTCGTTGGCAGCTTAAGTGTTTTGTGTTTCAACTTAACAACTGAGAGGAATTTTTTTTTTTTTTTGCAAAAATCGGGTGTGTCTACTGATTGGTAGGGACAGTGATATTTCGCGAAAAGACTTCGAGACAAGGTACAGTTCAAAGCACTGTAGGGTCACACAGCTTTTTTTGATTGGCTGAAACATGTTCTGGCCCGTGTTAACAGTTTGCGCACGAATCACGAAGGTTCAGTGTCGGGAGTTACTTAGTCCTGAGTGGCTTGGTCGAAGACGGACACGGCACCAGCAGCCAATGGCGGTGTAACAACAGCTGAGGTGTGTATATAGTATTGAAGTCTACTGTGTGCTCCGAATTTTTACGCGAAAAGTCACTGGCCCTACCTATCCCTTACAAACATCCTTGTTTAACGCATCTGATATAGCGTATGCACTAACTTGGCTTATACCTTAAAACTTTAAGTATTGCTTAACCTTGGGCAGACCTCAAACTCTCGAACTTCCAAATCACCAGCAGGCACTTTGAACATCACACTACTGTTCCTTTGATTATAGTATAAATTTATCAAGTAAAACTATGTGGGTAATAAAATTATTTCACGTTCTCATATAATATAAAATTTAATTTTTTGTAAAAAAAAAAAGTAGCTCGTGAGCTCTATCCCAGTGGCCAGGAGACTTTTTTTTTACCCTACAAGAATCAAAAGCTAAAGTATACTCAGGTACGCAACTACCTTAAGTGTGAACAGTAATTTTTATTTTTATCACTTTCCCCAAACAAAGTATCGCAAATTGATTAAATCATTTTTCTTTAACCATGTTTATTTTATTGTTTGATATTTTCGTAATATTTTTAATGTCGCTTTTCTCCACAGTAACTGAATTTTAATCTGCCCAAAAAACCAAGCTGTAATTATAAGCACGTATTTTCAACCTCTACGCGCGCCAAGGACGAGTTACATCGTAATAAACACTGTAATTCGTTTTGAAACAATGAACACAGGCACTGGCCGTGAAACGGTTGTAGGTAATCTTCGTAGGCTAATTGCTTGCGATAGTTGTGAAGATAGGATTCGTCCTTCTCGGAGGAAAAATTTAAGAGAATTCCCTAGCAAAAAAATTGCCTGTAAAATACGCGTTTGCGGGTACGCGCGTATCTCGGTAAATAAATGGTCTGGAAATAGGATTTTTTTTTTGCCGGGAAAGGTAAAATACAATTATCTCCAGCCAGCACGTTTAACACTTTATTTTATTAAATATGTGTAAAGGCAAAAAAAAAAAAATTGTTAAAATGGTTTTTAAAAATATAATTTTAGAGGCTGTCCTGCGCAGTTTCCTTAACCATTTCGTTCCTACAAAAATTATATAACTTCTAGTGTTGCAAATTATAAATTTTTTAATGCGTGCTGTACTTAAACTGGCAAAAACTTGTTTCTTTATTACAACTAATAACCTGAAGTTTTTGTGCTTGGTGATTAGTGATATGAACCAGATAACGCCGAGCGGTAGCATGGCTTAGGAATCAGTAGAGACCTGAAAAATTCGCGAGTTCAATTACCTGTAGGCTATACTCCATTGTCATATGTAAAATCATGCAAATGCCACTGTTCACTGGTTGCTTGTTGTATTACCGGAAGACGGTGATTCGGTCTGAATTTCACTTTGTATTTATTATTGGCTCAGAGTTGTCCAGGAGGTGTAAACTAACGGGTGGACCAATAGCATTAGCTACATAAAGGTACGAAGTTTTGAATTCTAGCTTGTCCCGAAATAAAAACGCGAATTTTTCAGGTCTCTTAGGAATCAGTTGCCCACAGGGAATATCACTGGGCACTGAGCCTTGCAGAGTACAGTACTGGTCAAATATAAGCTTCCTGTGCAACATGTTGACGATTGTCTACAATGGGCATGTAAGGGTAAAGGGAAAAAGAAAAAGAGTTCAAGACGGCATCTGTAGTTTAATATATTTGCATATGTCACGTGTAATAATATCGTACTGCCACAGGTCTAATTTGAGAGGAAGACAGTTTCCGGGAAGGCATATCGTAGAATTGAGGTGACCCGCTGCAACGCTTCCTCTTGACCAGACGTGACATTTAGGGAGATAAAAAAAAAGTACTTACCAAGGATCCCTCTTTAATCACATCTAGGGAAACCCGAATTTCGCGGAAAGATTTCCACAGATGCAAGATTTCAATCCCCCAGGGGCACATCAGCCGTTTCCTTATGCTTATTGGCGGCGTATCTACGTGAGGAGGCGTTTTCCTTCTTGGCTGACCAATCAGAATTAGGTTACTCCGAAACTCCACGTCCGTGATTCGCGGGCAGACACCTAAGACGCGTAACACGTAGATCGTCCAACTACAGAAGTGGATCTGAGCTAAAGTGTTACAAAGCACAACTGGTCACGAAATTTTTTCGCGAAAATCGGGTGTCCCTAATGATATCATACATCCGAATCTCGCGAATTCACAACAGTTTAGGTCATATCCACTTTTGTGGTTGGATGATTTACGTGTTGCGCGTCGTAGATGACTGCCCGCGAATCGAAGACGTAAGAATATTGGAGTTACCTAATTCTGATTGGCCAGTCACGTAGGAAAATGTCTTCTCACGTGGACCCGCCGTCAATAAGCAAAAGAAAACTGCTAGTATGCCCGTAGGGTATTGAAACCTAGTATGTGCAGAAGTTAGTTAGTTTTGATAGACGCGTGGCTCGGAATAACTGACCTGCGACCAGAATGAAGCAATGAGTGTTGTGACATCCCAGTAAGTGTATGCGTGCAGCGTAGCGCCGAGTGATCTACTTGGCAGAGCGGATAGCGCAGCAGGCACTGACAACCTGCTACTCTCTCTCTCTCTCTCTCTCTCTCTCTCTCTCTCTCTCTAACTGCGTAGGGGCCGCGGCGGCTCAGCGGCTAGAAAGCTCGCCTCCCACCAAGGCGAAACGGGGTTCGATTCCCGGCGAGGTCACTCTTGCATTTTCGCACGTGGGAATCGTGCCGGACGGTGCACGCTGGTCGGTGGGTTTTCTCGGGAGTTTCCCGTCCCCCCCACCCCTTGCGTTCAGGCGCCACTCCATTCTCACCTCACTTCCCTCTCATCGGCTCGCTAGAACTCGATGGTAAGAGCCACCCAAATCTCCCCACTCTAACTTCGGAGGTTAAGAGGCGTCGTGAAGCGGCCCGCGATAAGCGAAAGCAGCTCTGATCATCCTAAGGCGAAGCAGGTTTTTCTAGGTGACCACTCGACTCTTCGCAGCTCTGACAAGCCAGCAATTATTGCTTTTTTTTTTATTTCCGTATCCCGAAGGCCTACGGACTCAAGATTTCCTTCGGCACGAGCGATTCGGGATGAATTTACATCGCCGGAGAGGGGCCAGATCGATGAGGCCTTCGTTTCGTGCATGCGGTTATGGTCGGCATGGCCTGTCGTCAGAGATAATGGTTTATCGCGGGGAAAGTTGACTGTTTGCTAGGATTCAAAGCAACAGTGCATATGCCCGGCAGTTTTCTTTTCTTATTGGCTGTCATGAACGTATGAAGCTACTATCCCCATTTCACTGGGCCAATGAGGATTCTGATACTAAACGGCAGAAAGTTTGTAATTGGTCTGCAAACAACTTAGCCGAGTCAAAACCTTGTTCATCCAATTACGAAAGTTTTTTTCGCGAATTTTCCGTCATCTCTAGCTGTTGTTTTCCAAGAAAAATAGCAGTAGGACTGTCGTTAATACGCTCTTCAAATAACACATCACATATGACTGTGTCCGAGAGGAGGGAAGTGAGGGAAGAGATTTCGGCGGCTCTGAACACCGAGGTCTTGAGAGCCGATGAAGATAATCGAGGTGAGTATGGAGCAGCGCCGGAATGAAAGAGTGGGGGAAACGGGAGATCCCCGAGAAAAACCCGCCGATCAGCAGCACCGTCCGGCACCATTCCCACTTGCGAAATTTGGGAGCAACCCCGCCAGTAATCGAACTCAGTTCGCCTAGGTGGGAGGCGAGTAGTCTGGCCACTACATCCCCGCGGCCCCACAGGGGTTTCGAAATTATACGCTCTTCGTCACGAAAAGATTAAGGGAATGTGGGGAATTGTTGGTAATGAAATGATCAAGGACATGTGAACGAGTAGATATACATGTCGTAGTGAATTCGAACACAGCCTGCGTGTGCAAAGTACTTAACTGGTTTGCAGAAATTTCCTCGTGTTACGCGTAATCACAGAGTAATTAAGTACACAGAGGCGAAACAACCGCTTGTTCCGCAAATTATAGTCGCACGGGCCAGAAAAATGGCTTCAGTGGCCAGAAAACTGTCGGAAGTGTGGTCACTAATCAGCGCCTGTAACTTCCTCACCAATCAGCAGGCCAGACAATAGGGAATCTTTCGCAGCACGCGGTAGCCAATCAGACACAAGGTCCATCCCCAGAGCCTCGCGCAGCCAATCAGAGAACGGGTACGCTCACATAAAATGAAACGCCAAGTTATTTAACTTATGCATGCATACTGGTTCTATGTGGCATGTCTACAGGACAGATTTGCTATTAGTTAGAAGCAGTGATATTTCGCGAAAAGATTACGAGACAAGATACAGTCCAAAGCACTGCAGGGTCGTCCATCTTCTTTGACTGGCTAAAACAATGTTCTGGCCCGTGTCAACCGTTTGCGCACCAATCACGAAGGTTCAGTGTCGGGGTTACTTAGTCCTGAGTGGCTTGGTCAAAGACGGACACGGCACCAGCAGCCAATGGAGGTATAACAACAGCTGAGGTGTGTATATAGTATCGAAGTCTACTGTGTGCTCCGATTTTTACGCGAAAAGCCACTGGCCCTAACTATAACTGTACTGATGGAAAGTGTGTGTAGCAAAGCTCACTGCTAGCTCCTATACAAGTTTCACAGACATCCAGGTAGAATATTTTAAGCTGCTACGGTGTGAAAACGCTGTTTTTTTTCGCCATGCTGGAAGGCTTCAAACTGGTGCTCGCGGTACGCGAGGTGTGTCGAGAGTCGGTACTCGGCACTAGCGCGAGGAGCAAGTCCGGTGCTGATTCTTATCGCGTGAAATAGTTTCTGCTAGTGACGTGTAGTTCACTCTCTCTCTCTCTCTCTCTGTAAGGCATTTGGCGCGACGAACGGACGGGTGTCTTAACGGTGGATCGTTCTTCAACCGGCACCTCCCTCTGTAGTGGTTCCTGGCACAAGGCCGTGTTATATAAGCGTCTCCTGTAGCACACGGGCGGTTGTGTGTGTAGAAATACTTCCTGTGCTGCGAAACTACGCCCTGTTCCGCTGTGGACTCCCGACTACCTGTAGCTAGACACGCGCTAAATTCATGTGGTAGTATAGATTTCACAGCATTATAAGCAAGTGAGCCACAGGCCGTGTTTTCATTGGCCGCTGCACTTTAATCAACGTCACCTACCTGCTCGAGATCGCCCACTCCATCGCTGAACTTATATTACTGGCTCAAGAGTTCTCCGGGGTGGGCCAGACATATTTCCGGCCAGTGACTGAAGTCGGTCAAAACCACAGTAACTTGCAGTTCAGAATGTCCAACGCGAATTTTACAAGTGTCTACTTTTAGAATTTGAGGAACGCTGCACGCTTATCTTTAGTGCGATTTTTTTTTTAAAATTGAACGAGTCTAAAAACCGTAGTTTCTTGATGGTTGAGTTTCAACGTGTGAAAATCCTGTTACGTATATGGAAGTAGTATATGGTACATTTAGTACCATACCACGTGAGTTTGTGTTTATGCGCAACCATTTCATTTATAAAAATGATGTCTTACGTGGCTGAAATTGATGTGCATAAATGCATCCATTAAAAATATTTGCAAACGTAATTACTAAATGCTTACTTCATACAGTCAGAGAAGTTATTGTGATAACCATGCTTGATGAAATTTCTTTTCTTCAAAATGTGCTTTTTGAAACGCTTTAAATTTTGATTGAAAATAAACTGTTATTTAATGATTTTTTAAACAATAAAATAAGATAATTGTAGCTAATTATTTTGCATGTTTATAAAGTAAATGTTTTAATTTCATATTCAAAGGGACGGCCGATTTTCGCGAAAAGATTTCATGATCAGTTGCATTTCATAACACTTTATCTCAAATCCACTATCTTGATTGGATTATTTACGTTTTTCTATGTCTTTGGTGTCTGCTTGCGAATCACAGACGCACACTATAGGAGTAACTCATTGGTCAGCGAAGTAAAAAAAAAAAAAAAAATGTTTTCTCACAAAAACACGTGACAATAAGCAAAAGAGAATTGCTGATATACCCGTAGGGTATTGAAATCTAACAAACCCGGAAATGTTTTCGCGAAATTAACGAGTTCTGCATGTTGCACAGACGGATGCATTGCTCCAATTAAAGCATATCTGCTTCCATCGAAACCCTTTTGTGCCCATTGCAGACATTCGTCTACATGTTGCAGCAGAAGCTTTTATTGGACCGGTGCTGTACTCCGCGAGGCTCAGCGCCCAATGATCTTCCCTGTGGGTAACTCATTCCTACACCGTGCTTCTGCTCAACGTTATGATTGGTTTATATCTCTGTCGTCGAACACAAAGCCTACAGCTTACTGGCTGTGTTAACGAGACAAGTTCTTTGCCAAGTGCAGCACGCATCAAAAAATTAGTTATTTGCAACGCCAGAAGCAATAAATCAATATAGGAATGAAAGGGTTAAGGATGTTACACTGCCAAAAATGACTTTCTGTAGGTTTAGCGTAATGTATTATTATATTTTATTACATCAAGTAGCACTATAATATAAAAGTAAAAAAAAAAAACATAGAAAATTTATTTTAAAATATTTATTATGGAATATATAGGAATTTTACAATTATACGTTTTGCCATACAAATTTCGAAATTTTGCATTATAAGCATGTTTGGCTTCAGTACAAATTAACTGTCGATGTCATTAGAATAAGATAAAGAAGTTTCATAGACATTCTTAAAGTAGTTCGAGGGGCCGCGGTGGCTGAGCGGTTAGCCTGCGCGCCTCCCACCAAGGCGAACCAGGTTAAACCCCCAGATTTTCGCGTGTGGGAATCGTGCCGGACGATGTCGTTGGTCGGAAGGTTTTTTCGAGGATTTCCCGTTTCCCAAGTCCTTTCATTCCTGCGCTGCTCCATTCTCACCTCAATCACCCTCATCGGTATCTCAAGACCTCGCTGTTGAGAGCCACCCAAATCTCTTCACTCACTCACTCACTTTAAGTGGTTCGACCATAATTTTATTTTAAGTTTTACAATACAATTTACATTAAAAATAGCCAGAAGTTAAACCTTAATCGTAGGCGAAGAAAATACCAGACATCAAAGAAATTTCTTCGTGATGCTCCTAAGACTTTAAGAAACACTTCAGCTGAAATGAAACATTGTGCTCGTATAACTTTTCGAAATTAGTTTGGCACAAAATGTAATGTTAAAATGCTTATAAATCTATTAAAAAAGTGGGTGAAAGTTATTTATTAACTGATTAGGTATTTTCATTAAATTTTTACTGTAAGGATATTAAGAAAACTTGAAGTATATATATTAAAAACAGAATTAAAATTGTAATTTGAACAGCCTTAAGGGGCTCGCCTACACAGCGCTTGAAGTACGCTGCAGTGTGTTTGAAATACACGTTCATCTACGGAATTATTAAACGTACATCCAATGTACTGATGTACGTAAATAACACACAGACGCAAGCTTCAGACGAGGCCTGTTATATGCTTTCAATGCATTACGCACATCAGAGACACAATTTCTGAGCACTCTTAGTGTAGCTGAAAACCCACCGCTTTTTCAAAGCGATGTATCTCAAAATGTACGCGACAGACACATACAAAACTACTCAAGGACACTGCATTGAACCTTGATGCAGACTTTCCACCAACAGAATGACCTGGTCACAGCTTTAGGTCTCATACGTACATGCAGCCCGACTAGAACACTGCACGCCAGTTTAATAACCCTGCACATAGCGGCGATGGCGCACTTGATACGCGTGGCAGTGTCGCCCTTATCGGTTCCATGCTTCTCTGCCTCAAACGCGGAAAACACCTTCAGATATGCGGACCCCTTAGGGCCTGGTTTGAAAGCAGTGAGAATTTGGTATAGGAGAGTACATGTTAAGAAAATTCGGTTTTATTTTAAAGTCAATTTTGAAGATATAAACTTGAAACAAAAACCCAAGTGTGAGGAATGATAATATCAAGCTCTGTATCGATGCAAATACAGCAATTAATTTGTCAGTACCTTTTAATTTAATTCTTAAGTATTCTTATCTTTCCAGGAAACATGACATACAATAATGTTACAAAATACTTCGATATCAAAGAATCAAGCATATTTCTGCTCGGTCTCTATCTTAAACAGGAACGACAAAATACCGAATTTCGTTAACACGTATTTCCCTATGTCTAGAGACCGGAAAAATTCGCGAGTTCAATGATCTGTAGTCTGGGCTGCCCGGTCTTGTGTACAATAATGCAGATAAAAATACTCATTAATTACTTGCTGTCACAGTGGAAGGTAATGGTTGGGCCTGCGTTTCGCCCCGTGTTTCTTATTGGTTCAGGGTTCTTCAGGAGGTATTTAAAACAACAACGCGTGGACTAATTGCAATAGTAACCTGAACAGAAGAGTTTTTGGATTCTAGCTTGACCCAAAATGAATATACGAATTCTTCACGCCTTTATCCGTACCAAATTCTCAACTGCTTTCAAACCAGGTAACAGCCCTTAAAGAAGCTATTATTTCACACAAATAAAGCCTTCCTCTTAGTAGAAGTGACAGGTGGTTGTGTGATTCGGTGAAAGGATAGGAAGGCAGCGGAATTATCCTTCAACGCGGGGGTCATCTGCGGACCAAGGTACCAGGAACGTGTGTGATATTACAAGTAGGGAGGGAAGAGGACAAAAAAAGAGTAGTACTGATGTAAACTGTCGGTCGCGAGTGTGAGAGAGCCATGTCCGAGTGATCTTGGCACGTTTGTCTGAGAGCGGGGATCAGGCCTCCTGAGGAAGTAGTTGGGAAGGAAGGAGTCGTTACGGAGGGGGGAATCGGCCAGTCGTTGCCTCGGTGGCGGCCAAGGAGAAGGTAGTGGAACGAGTGTCCCCTTCCCAGGGGCAGGAGGTGGTCTGATCGTGGTCCTTGGACCGGCTTCCTTGCGGCGTTCGCGGACACTGTCATTACCGATCTAGGAGAGCGCATACCCTTCCCCGGCTGTCGGGAGACGGTCAGCGGCGGACAGCCTTCCCCCGCCTCTTGATACCCCGAGACAAGGGTGTGCCACGAGGTCGCACGCTCGCCGTCCAGTTAGCACACGACGTGACAGGCTGCGCGGGGCGATAAGAGCGACATTGCCACGCGCGTCAAGTCCGACGTCGCCGCTACGCGCAGGGCTATGTTCTCGTCGTGCTTGCATTCCAGGACGATGCCCCTGGTGGGCGGGTTTGCTCGCGGATCTCCCGTTTCCCTCGCCCTTTCATTCTGGTGCTCCTCCATACTCACCTCAAGCACCCTCATCGGCTCTCAAGACCCAAATATTTTCACTCTTGAGAGCCGATGAGAGTGATTGAGATTAGTATGGAGGGGCGAGGGAAACGGGAGATCCCCGAGAAAACACACCGACCAGCGACATCGTCCGGCACGATTCCCACGTACGAAAATCCCGGAGTGACCCGGCCGGGAATCGAGCACGGTTCGCCTTGGTGGGAGGCGAGTAGTCTAACCACTACACCACCGCGACCCCAGTTGCGTAGTAATTAACTTGTGTCCGAACACTCAATAGCTTTTCTGTCCCCGTCAAACCACGTGCCTTGTACTAAGGCCAGCTCAGTCTTTGCTATAATTATATTCTGCCTCATATTAAAAAATGCACGAATGTGTTTTAAAATACATAATCACGTGTGTGTGTGTGTGTGTGGAACCATTGCTGTATAAAATGGACACCAAGAAATAGTATCACAATCCTCATTGACTTCTTCGTAAAATTCTGTCATGAAAATAAAATGATAGCTAAAACGCACTTGTCAAAAAGCGGCGAATCTTCCATTCTGAGAAATGGACTCCCCGGCGGTCTGCAGTTTCTGTTAGTTTTTCATCGATCGTATAAGTGCCCATCTCCGTTTAACACACACGCTCGGACGTGCATCCGGGATTATAAAGAGGAAGTGTGGGTTTCTAAATGTCCCGTCGCCACATTCCAGGGAAAGCTATCAGATAAACGTCGATCGAGTCAGCTGGTTTCACCCGGACGGGACTGGTGAATATGGCAGGCCTATCTTGGTTACAAGCCGAAGAAGCTGCCATAATTATGCTGGATGCTTTTTTTGGATTTGCCTAAAACTGTTAGTATTGGTTCACAATCAAAAAAACTAGGGCACATGCCATAGGCAGGGCCAGTGACTTCTCGCGTAAAAATCGGAATACACAGTAGACTTCAATACTCTACACACACACACACCTCAACTGTTGTTATACCTCCATTGGCTGCTGGTGCCGTGTCCGTCTTCGACCAAGCCACTCAGGACTAAGTAACTCCGACACTGAACCTTCGTGATTCGTGCGCAAACGATTAACACGTGCCAGAACATTTTTTTGGCCAATAAAAGAAGCTGGACGACCCTACAGTGCTTTGGACTGTATCTTGTCTAGAAATCATTTCGCGAAATATCACTGCCCCTAACTATACTGGTTCTGAACTAACGTGTTTTGGAATACAGCTAGCAGTGGACTCTTTTCGCGGAAAAACAGGTGGCAACTTAGCTAGCCACCGGCTATTGAAATGTTTGCCTCGGTGAGTCGTCAAATCCACAGAAGCTGCCGTGACGCCGCACACAGCCGACGCAAGGCTACGTGACGTAATATTACGACCGGGTGGATACACTTACGTCAAAAAGACACAGACGTCCTGCCGTTCCGCCGCTGGTTGTGGCGTCACAATGGCGAGCGCGGCGCGATCGTCAACCAAATATAAGCTGAGTTGAGAGATTTGGGCGGCTCTTGAGAGCCGATGAGGGTTGGATGAGGCGAGAATTGAGCAGTGCCGGAATGCAAGGGCGTGGGAAATGGGATATCCCCGAGAAAAAACCCGCCGGCCAGTGGCATCGCCCGGCACGATTCCCACTTGCGAAAATCCAGGAGAGACCCGGCCGGGGATTGAACCAGGTTGGCCTCGGTGAGAGGCGAGCAGTCTAACCGCTTAGCCACCGCGACCCCTGCAGTGTTCTAGTCGCCCTGCGAGTAGGTCTACATGTGGGACTTTCAGCTGTGACCCTAGTATTTTATTGGTGGAAAGTCTGTAGGAAGGTTCAACACAGGGCCCTTGAGTAGTTTCGTTTGTATCTGATGGGTATATCTAGAGATACAACACTTTGAGTGTTCGAGTGCTCTGAAATGGCGTTTCTAATGTGCGTGACGTCTTGAAAGCGTTCAACAAGCCTCGTCTGAAGTGTGTGTTTCATTTGTCAATAGTTTCGTCGTGGAAAAACGAGCATTTCAAACATTCTGCGATGCAGTTGAAGAGCGAGACTCCAGCATGTATATATAGTCTATTCACGGTTACTTGCAACTTTTCTGAAGCCCTGCAGAAGTTCTACTTCCCAGATATTCCTCCTCCCCTACCAAACAAAGCTTAACTAAGTTTAAAAAAAAAATTACACGATCGGATCAACGCACCACATTCGTGCGCACTCAGTGTAATAATATTTTGCATTTTAACTATTTATTACTTGGCATTAGTAACCACCTATTTTCTATCTGTTTTTTATTCGTATTAAAATTAAATTAAATACTATAATTTATAAAGGAAATGTAAGGAAAAATTCAATTTATCCACAAATAATGTACGTGTATCTTAACACAAGCACAAAATGCTTGTAATAAATGTCATATTTAGGAAACCAACAAACACGTCTTAAAAAGGATTATTTTTTTAATGTCTGATTCTAAAAGTGTGAAGAAACCGCTTAATGCAAGCGTGGGGCAAGCGGCAATCCGCTTGCACACGGAAATTCTCCCAATTTCCCGAAAGCAACAGACGTGCACAATGCGTATTGTTTACGCGCGCGGCAACGTCACGCGACGCCTACGCGTCCATAACAGCACGTAATTTAGGCGCGGGCGCGTTGCCTAGAGCACCAAGGCGCGTTATACAATGGTACGGACGCGTATATCCGTAAATACCACACTGCGATGTGTACCTACAATGCGACGGACGGCGACACGTTAACTCGAGACATTCGCTTGAAAGCGGTTCTTGGATCGCACAGAGTGGAGTATAAATAACGCATTAGATTATATTTTTATATCGTGATTCTGATTTCAACTCTATTAAAAGCGTTCTACACGAAAAAAAAAAATCTAGTTATTTTATGTTTGTATCACATGGTATGTCAAAATCACAATTGCAATGTTTTAGAAATTTAGAAATAAAGAAAATCATCTTACGTTCAGAAACGATATATTTCATCTCTGAAAGAAGACGCCAAGAGCTTCTTCAAGAGTGTAGAGTCAGTGACTCCTTCGGGAGGAGTATTTGCGGGTGTTTGAGGTGGTGTGGCAGTACCATGCTATAGTATCCGAGCCCGGTTACCGCATTTGACCATAGAAAGGGTGGATGACTCGTCTCTTATAGCTTCTCTCTACTCATGGAGACCCAAGGCTCCTCGTGCCACCCCTGGGTAAAGGCAGATTGGACTCCGCCACCCCTCGCCCTATGGGAACCAGTTTCCTCGTGACTGGTGAGGGGCATCTGCCGTGGTGGTTTGGACCGACAGGTAGTACCTAGGCCCTACTACTAGGCGGCTCCTGAGTCCTGCAGGGCGTGTAGGATGAGCGGGGTCCAATTACATACGTGAAACTAACATACACTTCTACGCAGTCTATCCTGGAACTGAAATGTTACGCGAAATGACAGTGTCTCTAAACATATGTCAGAGAAAGGAACCGATTGTACAGGAACAGATAAAACCACGTTTATAGAATTAAACGCGGCGTTCAGGTTTATTTGATGTATATCCGTACCAGAAAAAGGGAAAATGGCTAATATTTTCCACCTCTCGTAGATTACTGAATCTGGAATCAAGTAACCGCTGAAATTTATTTCTTCCTGCTGCATGTGCTCGGGAGTGCTCCGAACTTTCTGTCTGACATGACGTCACTTAATTTTCCTGCAATTATTTGGACTGTTAAACTACGGGATGATTTTTGTTTTCAACTTAATTCAAAGTAAATATAAAATAATGCAAATTTTTTAATGAAGCGATCGCGGGTACCCGACGATACAGTCATGGCCATATAATGGTATAATGCTCAGAAGTTACTCAAACAAAAAATAAAATAGCATATACTGATATAATAAAATCTTATGTATATATATATATATATATATATATATATGTTGTTGTGGCGAATAATGTTTTAATATAACAATTGTTCAAAAGAAACAAGAATTTTTATTTCTTTGTACTTCCTCAATAATCACCCATGGATAACATATAAATGTATTACTATAATGTTGTGATTAGCAAATACTTCAGCTGCACCATGAGTGTACTTATTACTTATTCATTTTTTTAATGTAATAAGTAAAACAGGAACACGCCCATATTTTTTGCTATCAGTAGTATACCCTAGTCTGCACAGGAATCTAGATCACACCTTCCATTTCTGTGGCATCCTTGCGTTGTAACGAGAGTACAAACGGGTGCTCAAGTTTGCGTCACGGAGGCGCTGCACAACAATCCTCCCCGAAACGAAAGCACGCAGGCGAGCAAGCACCGGCAGATCAAGAGCCGCCACTGCCTTCGACAGCTTCATGACCTTGTAAACTGGGTGTTAAGTATGTTCTTCTCCCGCCATGGCTCCAGCTTGCCGAGCCACGGGTACAAGGCGAGCCTGCCTGTTACGTATGGCTTCTGTGCTCCACGACCTAGGAGCCACAAGTCCGCGACCTCCGCCGAGGATCACGGAACACTCGAACAACTGATAATAATTGACCAACAGCAGCCTGTGATTTCAACTGCGAAGGCTGTACGTGATGCGTTTATTAGAGTCGCCGTAAATTTCTCCGATCGTATTACGTGACAAGGTCGATTCTGGGAACTTAAAGTTTTTGCTTTACTTTTGACCCGCTCAGTCCTGAATCAATCTCGAGCTCAAGTGTTCCAATCACTTAATTTTATGGCGTGCGCTGCACTCGTGTCGGGCGCGCTTCTCACAGCGAGTGGAAAACATGCTGCGTGATGTTTGATGTCAGCAGTAACCATTCACAGACGAGAGATGCAGAAACTTCGAAAAATCAAATTTCTCACAAGGGTGATGCTTAAAAGACTGGCTAGTGGTTCCTCGTTGTGTACAGTGCCAACGAAAAATATCCTACACGTGCAGCATGGCTTCGATCATGGACGCGTGAAATGACGGGTTAATTACGGAAAACACCTTCGTATTCGCTGTGAGGTGTGTGTGTGTGTGTGAAGAAGAGATTTGGGCGACACTTAAAATCGAGGTCTTGAGAGCCGATGAGGGTGAAACGAGGTGAGTATGGATCAGTATCGGAAATAAGGGGTGGGGTAAACGGGAGATCCCCGAGAAAACCCGCCGAAGAGCGGTATCGTCAGGCACGATTCCCACATGCGAAAATCCGAGAACATCCTTACCAGGAATCGAACTCAGTTCGCCTAGGTGGGAGGCGAGCAGTGTAACCACTACACCACTGCTGCCCCGTGGCGAAGTGAAACATCCTTGGTACAATTACGGCGAATACCATTGTAATTTGTCACGTGGTTGGCGGGTTTCTCTCGCCTTTCCACGGCGAAAGGCAACGACAAACCACCACGAGATAGTCAGGGTTGCAAACATTGTCAGGGCTGTCTAATTGTCATTACTAGAGATGATGGAAAATCGCGAACATTGTTTGAGCCAACGTATCTTCTATAACACTCTAACCAGTTTATTATTTCATGATTGGATTAACATTATTTTGACTCGGCTAAGTTGTTTGCAGATCAATCACGAACGTTCTGCTTTTTTGTATCAGAATCCTCATTAGCCCAGTGAAATGGGGTAGTAGCTTTGTACATGCATGACAGCCAGTAAGAAAAGAAACAGTCGTACATGTGTACAGTACGTTGAATCCTAGCAAACAGTCAACTTTCCCCGCGATGAACCATAATTAGGGGCAGTGATATTTCGCGAAAAGATTTCGAGACGAGATACAGTCCAAAGCACTGTAGGGTCGTCCAGCTTCCTTGATTGGCTAAAAAATGTTCTGGCCCTTGTTGACCGTTTGCGCACGAATCACGAAGGTTCAATGCCGGAGTTACTTAGTCCTGAGTGGCTTGGTCAAAGACGGACACGGCACCAGCAGCCAATGGAGGTTTAACAACAGCTGAGGTGTGTATATAGTATCGAAGTCTACTGTGTGCTCCGATTTTTACGCGAAAAGTCACTGGCCCTACTTATAACATAAAAGTACCTAATTTTTGTTAAGTTGAAGTTATATGTTATTTATAAATTATATCATTTATAATAAATATGTTTAAAACAGTGAGGAAATAGGAGTGTCGGTGATGTCTGGTAAGAAATAGTTCTTATGCAGAATATTATTACACAGAGTGCGCACGAATGCGGTGCGGTCCCTTTGGGGTAGTAAATTTTCTTTTTGCTTGGTCAAGCTGTAATAGCATGATGCGGAGGAATATCCTGAAAGTAGAACTGAAGCAGGGATTCAGAACAGTCGGAAGTAACCATGAATGGACTGTAGGCATTAGAACACTGCAATCGCAGAAGTGGATCTGAGTTAGTGTTTTGAAATACTACATAGCAAGGGATCTTTTCGACAAAATGTGGTGTCGCTACTTTAGGGTTGCCACCTGTCTTGTACAGTACGCGAGTACGAGGTTTTGTATTCTAGATTGTCCCGAGATGAAACCGCGAATTTTTCAGGTCTCTACTCACAACACATTAGATCAGATCTAATGTTGTGGTTGGATGGTCTCCGTGTTACACGTCTTAGCTTGTCTGCGCTTGAATATCTGGCGAACAGTATTGAAGTTACCTAATTATGATCGGCCAGTAAAGTAGTAAAATGTCCACTTACAAAGACACGCCACCAATAAGCAAAATAAAACTATTAGTACGCCTGTAGAGTGTTGAAATCTAGCATATGCGGGATACTATTCTCAAAATTCGGGTGTTCCTAACTATATACTAAATGGCAGAATCAAGAATACAAAATTATAAAAAAATTACTATTAGAAGCCACGAAAATGGCAAAACACGATTTTTTTTATATGCACCTAATATTTGCTGTTTTAAATGGCATATTTTCAGAGAAAATGTTTATTGATTTTATACTAAAAGATAGATAATGTTGGTTCCAGGGCAGGGGGTGGGGGCTGCAAATCCCCGGATACGCCACCATCTTGAATCTGTAATCTTGTTTCAAGCCGCCATCTTGTTTACGGCTGCCATATTGTTTCCGACCGTTATCTGGTTTCTGTTCGCCATTTTGTTTTTGCATTTCATGATCTATCATTCCGTCTTGTTTTTACATGTTCTAACATTCTGTTTTTTTCATGTTCTATCATTCCGTCTCATTTTTTCATGCTCTATCATTCCATCTTGGCTGTCTGTCATTGCATCTTGTTTCTTCACTCTCTGACATTCCATCTTGTCTGTCTCTCATTCCATCTTGCCTCTTTCCTTTCTCTCTTGTCTCTTTCCTTTCTCCCTTCAGTTCTATCTTTTGTCGCCTTCTTCGCCCGCCATCTACGTGGTTCCCTCGCCACCTGCTAGGGGCGACGGTGTGTCCGCCATTTTGTTTGCAGTTGTTCCTTTATCGCTTGCTAGGAGGTGCTGGTGTGTGTCCGCCATCTTGTTTACAGTAAGTTAAATCGTCGAGCGACAAGAGAGAAAATAAAGAGACAATATGGAATTACAGAGCATGAAGAAACAAGACGGAATTACAGACAGTCAAGATGGAATGGGAGAGCATGAAAAAACAAGACAAAATGCTAGAGCATAATGTGCAAAAACATAATGGCGGACGGAAAAAATATGGCCAACGGAAACAAGATAGCGGCCTGAAGTAATATGGCGGATCTAAGATGGCTGCGAATCCGCGTCGCCGCAGCCCCCAGTTCTTGCGCTGGAAACCGCTATTTAGATCTACTTATACTACCGTACTGATTTTTCCATATTACAGATAGTATTGAAAACTATTTATTTAAATAATAATAATTTCATTTAATTGCGATCAAATTTCGTGTGTTTAACTGTCGGAAATGTCTATTATGGCAATTCTAAAAAAGTTGGCAAACCCATAAGGCAAGCCACTTTTATGATTGGACGACACTATTTATTAGGAACCTTAGTTGTCTACTCACGAATAGGAAATGTCCTGCACAGTGGAGTAACATAACTATTGAGTTGCCCAGTCAAGGAATGGATTGACTTCGTGCATGTTCACGCGGCGAGTGGAAAAATGGTACGTGTGTTTACAAGCTATTTAAGAATTGACTGTAGATAGTTATTTTAGCAAAAAAAATAAAAAATCGGTATCCCTAGATGTGAGTTCTAAAATTTTTCTTTCCAAACAAGCATGCCATAACCATCGCTAGGTCTCTGTTCAGTTACACAGTGCAATCATGCGATCACTGAGTAACATAACAGCATCTCGCGCATACGCGAATCGTTGCGTTCGTGCAGGGAACGGCGGCACGAACCCTTTGTCCAGTTCTCGGGAAGTGGGTCAGGAGCGATCGGTTCAGTGTCAGAAGGAGATCCTCTCGCCTTAAGGAAGCTGGACCGCGAGGTGGCGAGAAACATTTTCAAGGCAGGATCCTTGTCCTTGGGGAGCGCGCGCGTCCTTGTCGACGGCGAATACGGCGCGCGAGGTCCTTTGACGCCGTCCTCTATGGAGTTACACTCTCTGGCCGTAACGACGACTCTCGTCCGATCGCACGAGGGGCCGCGGTGGCTGAGCGGTTAGACTGCTCGCCTCCCACCAAGGCGAACCGGGTTCAATACCCGGCCGGCCGGTTCACTCCGGATTTTCGTAAGCGGGAATCGTTGCGGACGATGACGCTGTTTGGTGGGTTTTCTCGGGGATATCCCGTTTCTCCCGCCCTTGCATTCCGGTTCTGCTCCATCCTCACCTCACCTCACCCTCATCGGCTCTCAATCCAATCGCATGACTGAGTTTATGAACACTTACATAGGCGGTTGTAAACGTGCGTTACTTTCCGTCCATTATCGCAAGAGACCTGGAGATCTTGCGTTATTATTCTAAGACAGTTTGTTTGACACCCCTTGGATTGCTTTAAACCAACAAGAAACAACTAATTTCTTAATCAGGTCCTGGCCGACCTCCCGCGGCGCAGTCGGTTGGTGCGCTGCCGGCCTGCAGTGCGGGAGGTTCTGGGTTCGAATCCTAGGTAAGGCATGGGTGTTAGTTTAAGTTAGGTAAGAAGTTAGTTTGTAAGCCGACTCCTGACAAACCTTCAGACATAACACCGGTCCTGCCGTGTTGTATGTTGTTCACGGTAAACTGAGGAATTTTTAAATAAACGTTTGGAAAATGTAATTTCCCCTACCTGTATTAAGTTTAACGGCCACTCTCACTGGCGAGTGCCCGGTAAAGTTGGTAACGACGGAGGGAAAGTAGTTCCACGTCTTAACGCTGAGTTAAAAGTATTAGACAAACATCCGCGAGCAACGAAATTATTTATTTTGCTTGCCGGTTTCTTAAATACATATAGGTGCAAGAACGGGCAAATATGTAAGATACTGCCTTTACTGATAATTTCCCAGTTTCGCTTGCCCAACGCGCCGGGTCTTCTGCAATGTTGATTGTAAATACGGTGGAAGAATACGCGATGTGCGCCTACAAGTAGACATTAAGCAAGACTTTCAGTTTACGGTGAACAGGCTATATAAAGGAAAATAGGTCCTCACCGTTGCGGTAGTCAATAAAGAAACGTCACCGTCTCGAGTATATGACAGTGAAATCTACCGTGCTTCACTGGTCAGTTCAGTTATTTACATTCTCGGGCTATGACAGTTTTCTCGGTGGCTGGTGACATTGTGAAAAACTTATTTTATTTATTCGACTTGGTAGCACGTGATACAGTTAAGAAATTTCTTAGTGTTTATTACTGGCTGATGGTTTGTCCACGACAATTGCAGGGAATGCGGTGGTGTAGTGGTCAGACCACTCGCCTCCCAACTAGGCGAACCGTGTTCTAATTCCCGGGCGGTGTCGCTCCCGGATCTTCACATGTGGGAATCGTGACGGACGATGCTGCTTGTCGGTGGGTTTTCTCAATGGATTTCCCGTTTCCTCCGCCCTTGCATTCCAACGCTGCTCTATTCTCACCTCGTTTCACCCTCATCGGCTCCCAAATCTTTGATGTTAAAAGCCACCCAAATATCTCAAGTCTCTCAAATCTTCAAATAAATTCGCGAAATTTCTCTATCTATAAATAACTATCACGTGCTGCAGAAAAGTACTATTTTGGTGTGATCATTACTTAACACTAGGGCGAGTGACTTGTCGCGTAAAAATCGGAGCACACAGTAGACTTCGATACTATATACACACCTCAGCTGTTGTTATACCTCCATTGGCTGCTGGTGCCGTGTCCGTCTTTGACCAAGCCACTCAGGACTAAGTAACTCCGACACTGAACCTTCGTGATTCGTGCGCAAACTGTTAACACGGGTCAGAACATTGTTTAGCCAATGAAAGAAGCTGGACGACCCTACAGTGTTTTGGACTGTATCTTGTCTCGAAATATTTTCGCGAAATTTCACTGCCCCTACAGATAACAATTGCTCATCGGTTACTTGCTGTTAATGTGGAAGAAGTACGAGTGTTTCAATGCTGCTTGTCTCGAAACGAATCCGAAAATTTTCTGTTCTCTAACTGTAAGGGATCATAGGAGATATCCGCAGATTAAATGGTGATTAAAATCACGCAAATGTTGATGTTAATTGGTTGCGTGTTGTATTAGCGGAAGACGGTACTGGGTCGGCATTTTATTGCGTGTTTATTATTGGCTCAGGGTTGTTCATGAGGTGTAAACTAACGGGTGGGCCAATAACATACGCAATACAAACGTACGAGGTTTTGTATTCTAGCTTGTCCCGAAATGAAACCGTGAATTTTTCAAGTCTCTGCCATTAGTGAATACGTCAAAAAATCCTTAAACAATTTCGAGAGGAAAATATATTAAATAACACTAACAATATTCAGAAGTCACGCTTTCTTAACGAATCCTGTCTCGGTTTGTTGGAGCTGTTTTATAGACATTTTTTTTAAATCTCACGTGTCGGTGGAACACGGTAGCGGAAAGGCAAACGTCTCGTGCAGTGCTTTTCGGCAGTAATCAGTTAATTAGTTGCAGAATCTTGTTGCTGGTGCGGCAGGTAGTTCGCAGGTATGGCGAAAATCCCGCTCTTCTCTCTCACTCCAACGAAATGTAACATTTCATGTACGAGTATCGACATTTTTTTTTAAACTTAGAAAAGGAAAAAACGACAAATCAAAATTAAATGTTGTCTTAACGCATAACTTTAATAACGTATTAAGAATCTTTGCCGTATCAGTATATATAGGGGCAGTGATATTTCGCGTAAAGATTTCGAGACAAGATACAGTCCAAAGCGCTGTAGGGTCGTCCAGCTTCTTTGATTGGCTAAAACAATGTTTTGGCCCGTGTAAACCGTTTGCGCACGAATCACGAAGGTTCAGTGTCGGAGTTACTTAGTCCTGAGTGGCTTGGTCAAAGACGGACACGGCACCAGCAGCCAATGGAGGTATAACAACAGCTGAGGTGTGTATACAGTATTGAAGTCTACTGTGTGCTCCGATTTTTACGCGAAAAGTCACTGGTCCTAATTATAGGGCATAATGGATAGTACTTCTTCCCGTATTACGTGCTAATAATTGACGCGTAAGAACTCAGCTTTTTCATTTACTTTCCTTGTGAAAATATATTTTGAACACAATGCTTTTGGGTGTTTGATTCGAAAACAGTAGTTGTGGTATTTTCATATAAAATAGATGTATACATTTTTTTTTTAGTTCCAAATCTTTAAACGTGAATGTCGAGATATCAGCATTCTTTTGAATCGCAATTTGTCAATCAAGAAAATATACTGACCCATTCTTGTAGAATTGCAAACATTTGTTGGTTCACGAAATCCCCTTATATTAATCTTCACAGTTAGCTTCTGTATGGGTGTTGAGAGAATGTGCTGCTCTTAATTAGTTACGAGATTCCCTACAGCAGTAAAGGATACACAAAAAAAAAAAAAAATACTCGCGCGCAACACTTAACGTAACAGATCAACGTGGAACCGAAAAGGTTTTAATTTCCACATGTGGCTGCAGAAGTATACACAGAATTCCTTGACTTCGCAAAAAAAAATTTTCTGGGACATGTTAGATTTCAATAACATTTACTGATTGGACCATAGCTGTTTGCACACTACCCTGCGAACGCCTCTTCAGCCAATAATAAACAGAAAGAAATGGGACAGTTTCACGTGCAACCAAGTAGAATAAAAAAAAAAAAAGCATCTCGTCATTGCAGACAATGAGCCGAGCATGTAAAGAATAATATAAAAGCCTTTGCCGTGACCTGAAAAAAAAAATTGGGCAAGGGGGGGAAAAAAGCCACTAAACAGAGCTCTGAAAAGCGCTTAGCTAACCATAACCAGCTAAAACAACGTTCTCCAACTACCTTGACGGCGTGGAAATGATCTACAACGAATCGAACCCAACTCCTTTCACCAGAAGGGTTGCGTCGCGTGCGACAGGACCGCCCGCTTCGGCTCGACAGTCGTGAAAGCTTCAGAAATGTTTATACAAAAAAAAAAGAAAAAAAAAAAGAGTTCTGGCGTCCTGTTACCGCCGCACAAGAGTATTTTAATAAAAAAAAAACTAATTACGTCTCGGGTATCACAAAAGCAGCGACGGGACAGCTGAGCGCTTGGGATACGCTCGAGATGTAAAAAAAAAATAAAAAAAATAAAAAAAATTACCGCAGATTTCTCTCTTTCGGGTAAGAAATTCAAGTAGGGAAAGCTGATGGTGTTAGTTAACCCGGTACGCGCGTATTTACTCGTAGCTACGTTTATACGGAAACTTCTTTGCTATTGAGAAAAAAAACGCATACTTTTATAGTTTTATTGTTCCACTGCACTTTATCGTGATCTAAGAAAAAAATTTACAATTTTCAACATTTCAATTTGTAAAAAGAAAATTGTCGTTTTTAATAATTTATTAACCAGACACTATGGATTGTAACATGTGTTACCTCTGTGGCGACACATTAATCGGTGCACAGTCAAAGCGAGACTCCATTGGCCGACGACCAGCCAATAATAAACGACGCAGAGTACAGTAGGCGTGTCCGGTGCAGCCGGGACCAACAGGAAGATGATTAGTGGATGCACAGTGACCAAAACAACTGATACTGCAGTATTGCAGAATATAAGGCAGCTCAGGTCAACCTTGTCCTCTCTGCCAGTAAATATGTGCCATCCTCAAAGGGTTAGTGACGGGAGAATTCCTGAGTTCGTTTTACGGGCAAGGTGTACCTCAAACACGTGTAAATTTAGCTTAGTTGCGCAAATCGATCACAGTTTCTCAGAAAGGCCCTCGAGGATTCTCTTTTAAGGGCACTGCCTAACGGCTGGCAGCTACGAAATTTAAATAGGTAATCCCATGTTAAGGAGATTTCGCCTTAGTGCGTCACTTTTAAAGATAGGCGTTTCAAACAAAACGTAGTCTTCAGGAATTTTTAAAAGTTCCCCACAGCGGAGATGTTTCCAAGGGAGTTTTAAATTTTATGTTATACAAAAAGTACATACTGCCTCTTCACTGTATATTGAAAATATACGCTCGTTGGGGTATGCTCCTAAAAAAAATTTGATAAGAATACTTTTAGTTTGAAACGCACTGTGGCAAGATTTCCGTAACACGGGATTTCCTATTTTTAAATTTCGCAGCTCTCAGCCGGTAGGCAGTGCCCTTAAGGGCGGTATTCGTAAACACATCTTGAGCACTACCTTCGTCGAGACAATCCTATTTGATGTCTCATTTTAGTATTTATATTTCATATACGTTGCTCAAGCTTGTCTTAAGCATATACAAATACGACGGTCCTCACAAAGACCGTCTTATTTTTGTGTACCTTGAAACAGAATATTTATTTTGCTTAGTCACTGCTTGGGATGGCAATTTCGAACCTCGTTTCATAGTCATTGAGGCCTTGCGTAAGACGGCAAATAAGCCCGTTTTATCCATCTCCAAGTTCACTGTAGACGTGACTTGAAACAGTGCTTTTGTTTAATGGCGGACGCTGATTGAATAACTACGTACATTGAAGCAGTGAAAATTTCTACAAAACAGCGATAGCAAACCTCGTGTTAATTCAGTTTTAATGTGGAGTGGGGGGATTTGGACGGCTCGTTAAATCGAGGTCTTGAGAGCTGTTGAGGGTGAAGCGAGGTGAGAATGGAGCAGCACCGGAATGCAAGGGCAGGGGAAAACGGGAGATCCCCGAGAAAACACGCCAATCTGCGGCATCGTCCGGCACGATTCCCACATGCGAAAATCTGGGGGAGACCCCGCTGGGAGTCAAACTCGGTTCGCCCAGGTGGGAGGCGAGTAGTCTGACCACTACGCCACCGCGGCCCCTGCCAGTGCAGTCGATGCGCGTGGCAGTGTCGCCCTTATCGCTAGGGCCACCTGAGTTTCGAGAAAAAATTCCAAGACTAGTTATACTAGAAAACACGATATTTCAGAATCAGTTTCGTGGTTGGATGATTCGGACTCTCACGCGTCTGAGGTGTCTGCCAGCATATCACGGAAGGCCAGTGTCGGAGTAACTTAATTCTGATAGGCCCAGTCAAATAGAGAATGTATCCTCATACAGACACCCGGTCAACAGCCACAGGATAACCTGTTTGTGCGCACGTAGAATGTTGATGTCTACCCTGCGCGCGAATATTTTTTTGCGAAAAACAAGTGGTCCCACTTATCGCTCCAGCGCTTCTCGGCGTCAAACGTGGAAAATAACTCGAGGTAGGCGGACCACTTTAAGAACCAACNCACTTATCGCTCCAGCGCTTCTCGGCGTCAAACGTGGAAAATAACTCGAGGTAGGCGGACCACTTTAAGAACCAACCCACCTTGTCAATTAATTAAACGACGTTATCCCAGGCTGTGTCAGCTTCCGTCCTTGACAGCCGGTGATCGGCGCACGAGACGTCACGTAGTGGCGTCAGAGAGAGGAAGGGCGTCGTTGCAACTTACGCCGCTGACCTAAATACCCCGCCGTCGAAGCATAACCGACAGTCGTCGACACTGCCCCACTTTCCCCCCGGGCAGCAGCCGTCAAGGCGAGTTTTGCGTAAAATTATGACCAAACGTAACGCGTCCAAGAAATGTCCCCGCGGAAGGACGCGTTCTCGATAGTTGTTGGACAATCTCCAGGAACAGGAATATTTTGCATTTTTTTTTTTNGTCCCCGCGGAAGGACGCGTTCTCGATAGTTGTTGGACAATCTCCAGGAACAGGAATATTTTGCATTTTTTTTTTTTAAACACTTAACATATTCACACAGAGTTTTGCACAACACGCATGTGTAGGTGATTTTTGGCCGGTGCTGTACGCTGCGAATCTCAGCGACCAATGATCTCACCTGTACGTAATGAATCGCAAGCCGTAATACTGGTCTAGTTCATGATTGGTTCATATTACTGTAGCCGAACGTATAGCCTACAGATCATTGGCCGCGACAACGAAACAAGTGTTGTGTCGACTTAAGTACAGCACGTATCATAAATTTGGTTTGTTTACAACACCTGAAACCGTAGGTTAAAGTGGGTAGGAAAGGGAAAGGGTTAAGTAGAGACCTGCGAGATTCGCGTCATCTTTCGGTGACAGGCTAAGACTCCAGTGCCTTATAAGAAGGCGAGGAAAGTCCGGGGTTTCATTGGCCGCTGCACTTAAATCAACGTCACCTACTTGCTTGATCTCCTTACAAGGGATTGGCCACTCCACCTCTGAACTTATATTACTGGCTCAAGAGTCCTCCGAGGCGTGCCAGACATAATNTTACAAGGGATTGGCCACTCCACCTCTGAACTTATATTACTGGCTCAAGAGTCCTCCGAGGCGTGCCAGACATAATATTACCGGCGTATTTTGCAGATCTCTACTTGCTAGGTCATACTCCTGGTATGACATTTTAATAGGTATCGGCCACCAGGAGGGGAGGTTTGGTGAGGAAAGCGCCGGTCCCACCGGGAACTTTGCCAGGCATTACCAAACAAACCTTTTTTCTCACTGTTTTTATTCACATTAATTATAAATGAAATGTAATTTATAGCCAACATATAATTAAAAGTTAAATTCAACCAAAAATAAAATAATCCGTTCAGGTTAACAGATGTACAAAACGCTTGTGATAGGTGCCATTTCGGAAACAACCAAACATGTCTTACGTGAGGTGATATTTCAAAGGTTTGGTTCAAAAAGTGTAAAGATAGTTTGAATGAACTATAAGAAACAGATTTCTTCCTATGGCTGTTCGGGGAAATAAGGCCAGAAATACAGAAGTGATTTATGAATAGGAGTTCAGAATGACCTGCAGGTGGAGGAACACAATTACGGCTCTTCAGTTTCCAATGAGTTTGTCGCGGACCTGCCAACCCGGGGCCGCGGTGGTTTAATGGTTAGACTACTCACCTCCCACCAATGAGAACCTGGTTTGATTCTCGCCGGAGTAGCTCCCGGATTTTTTCATGTGGGAATCGTACCGGGCGATGCCGCTGGTTGGCGGGTTTACTCGGGGATCTCCCGTTTCCTTCACCCTCGCATTCCGTCGCTGCTTCATACTCACCTCGCTTCACCCTAATCGGCTCTCAAGACCTCGATGTTAAGGCTGTTGCTGGTTGAGGATTTGGTATAGGGAAATACATGATACTGAAATTCTGTTTTTGAAGTAAATTTTGAATATGTGAACTTGAAACAAAAACCTATGTGTGAGTAATGGTACTCTCAAGCTCCGTATTGAAAAAAACTATAACAATTATTTTTTCAGTAATTTTTTATTTAATTTTTAAATTTTGTAANTCTCAAGCTCCGTATTGAAAAAAACTATAACAATTATTTTTTCAGTAATTTTTTATTTAATTTTTAAATTTTGTAATGTTTTCAGGAAACAGGCTATAAGTTAATGGTACAAAATACTCCGACAAAAAAGAAGCGCGTATTTTTCTGCTCAGAAAAGTCCATTGTAGTGTATAACTTTCTTTAATTCCTTAAGGTGCACATTCATTTTTAGTTTGAGGTGTTGCAAAAAAAAGAAATTTTTGGTGTGTGACGTACTTGCGAATTTTTTTATAACTAGGGCCAGTGACTTTTCGCGTAAAAAATCGGAGCACACAGTAGACTTCAANTCTCAAGCTCCGTATTGAAAAAAACTATAACAATTATTTTTTCAGTAATTTTTTATTTAATTTTTAAATTTTGTAACGTTTCCAGGAAACAGGCTATAAGTTAATGGTACAAAATACTCCGACAAAAAAGAAGCGCGTATTTTTCTGCTCAGAAAAGTCCATTGTAGTGTATAACTTTCTTTAATTCCTTAAGGTGCACATTCATTTTTAGTTTGAGGTGTTGCAAAAAAAAGAAATTTTTGGTGTGTGCCGTACTTGCGAATTTTTTTATAACTAGGGCCAGTGACTTTTCGCGTAAAAAATCGGAGCACACAGTAGACTTCAATACTGTATACACACCTCAGCTGTTGTTATACCTCCATTGGCTGCTGGTGCCGTGTCCGTCTTTGACCAAGCCACTCAGGACTAAGTAACTCCGACACTGAACCTTCGTGATTCGTGCGCAAACGGTTAACACGGGCCAGAACATTTTTTTAGCCAATCAAAGAAGCTGGACGACCCTACAGTGCTTTGGACTGTATCTTGTCTCGAAATATCACTGCCCCTAGTTATAACGACCGACGTCCTGGGACCTGTGTACAGTGTTTCAGTCTCTCCATGGCACGATAAGCAACCAGTTATGTAATAGTTGGTGTTTCAGTAGCAACCAAGAGCATTTCCCAAGGAAAGGCGCCGACTGTACTGGCGCTAGCTTCTCGACTTGCACAGCACCGACCATGATTTAACCTGATCTGCAACACGTGAGGCGTGAACGAGTATACTCGGGATTATATGTTAAGGGGGCCAACAGGAACGCTGAAGAACAGAATTTCATTGACAAGAATTTCCCTGTACCAAATTCTCAATCAGCAACAGCCTTAAGATCCGCCCAGAATCTCTTCACTCACCTGCCAACCACGTGCTTGTCGGGGACCGGACGTGTCGTTAGCGATTCTTCACGGCTCCCGTGGTACTTTCATGAGAGGAGAAATCTCTACCCCGCCTCTCTGACAGGCTCGGCCGCTAATCACCGATAACTAGGGGCAGTGATATTTCGCGAAAAGATTTCGAGACAAGATACAGTCCAAAGCACTGTAGGGTCGTCCAGCTTCTTTGATTGGCTAAAAAAAATGTTCCGGCCCGTGTTAACCGTTTGCGCACTAATCACGAAGGTTCAGTGTCGGAGTTACTTAGTCCTGAGTGACTTGGTCAAAGACGGACACGGCGCCAGCAACCAATGGAGGTATAACAACAGCCGAGGTGTGTATATAGTATTGAAGTCTACCATGGGCTCCGATTTTTACGCGAAAAGTCACTGGCCCTACCGATAGGGCACATCTTAACACGCCCCTATGGGACCAGGCTTCAGGCTTGTAAAGGCTCTTCACGGCAATCTGAGCACTTTCGAACTCAACCTCTGAGAAATAAAATTACATTTAAGTAGAGACCGGAAAAATTCGCGAGTTCAGAGACCTGTAGGGTAGGTTCCACAGTCTTGTGTATCATGACGCGGATACATAATCCTCATTGGTTGCTTGCTGCAACAACCCAAGGCGATGGCTGGGGCTGCATTTTACCGCGATTTTCTTGTTGTTTAAGGGTTCTTCAGGAGGTGTTAAATAAAACATGGGCCAATTGCAACAGCTATCAGGATGTAAAAGTTTTTGAATTCTAGCTTGACCCAAAATTAACTCGCGAATTCTTCAGGTCTATAACTAAAGACTATTCACAGTAAACTGAACAATTTTGAAAGCCCTTCTTAAGATCTACTTGCACGCACGCTGTGTATTCTTCCGCCTTATTTACAATTAACACTGATACGGGCTCTTCACTTTATTCCTACTTCGGTCAACTGAAACTGTGGAATTATTAGAAAATTAAATATTTTACAAATATGCTAATTCCTACACTTTGATGCATAGTAAAAACAGAAAACAAAATAAATCATTAAAGTTTCCGTAAATGTTCACCTTACACTTTTAATTCGCTGGTAAGTCGTGGAATTACTTTCCCTCCGTTGTTACCAACTTTACTGGGCACAAGCCACCTAGTGCGCCCATTAATTTTTGTTAAGGTCGATTTCAAAAGTGCTCGCTTTATTGCGAACAGCCTTACCGTAGCAGCATACAGTACGTTTCAGTAAAAACTTGCGAAAATGAAACTGAGAATAAGAGTCCCACCACGGTACGTTTCGAGATTGGGAGCGTGTGGTCCGCAAGGCCAGCTAAAGGAGATATGGGCGTACACATGTGGGCGACTTATGATTCGTGTGTGGTTCACGTATCCTCCACGAGGTGGCTCTGTCGTCCCTGCATCGCCACACCACGCGCGTGTATCAACGGCAGACGCATCACGCTTATAGGATGTTTGGAACGGGCGCGGCAGGATCTCGTACGCCGTTGTCATGCTCGCGTTGAGGTTGGTGGCCGTCGCTTTGAGCGACTCTTTTGTGAGGTGCAAACTGGTACGTCATCACCGGTCGTCAATGGAATGGTCCTGTGTCACTACTACGTGTCAACAACCACACACACACACACACACACACACACACACACACACCTACACACACACGCGCGCGCGATGGCTATAATACACGTCGCCAATCCGGAGGGGCCACTTTGGTGTAGTGGTCAGACTACTCGCCACCCAACCAGGTTCGATTCCCTCCGGGGGGTAGCTCCCGGATTTTTCGCATGTGGGAATCGTGCCGTACGATGCCGCTGGTCGGCGGGGGTTTTCTCGGGGACCTCCCGTTTCCCCCCGCCCTTGCATTCAAGCGCGCCTCTCCACGCTCGCCTTGTTTCACCCCTCATCGACTCTCGAGACCTCGATGTCAAGAGCCGCCAAAACATCTCCAAGCCACTCCCCCTCCAACCGCACACGCCGCAGAAAAGATGGCGTCACACGTCGGAAAGCCGTTCGCCAATCAGCGCGCGGTGTCTTACTTGCCAGCAGGCAGCCGGTCTGCGCAGAACACAGCAGACAATGAGACACGAGGCTGGTTCCCAGAGACTCCCTCAGCCAATCAGAGAATGGGTATCCGATGTCTGGGTGCTCTCTGCCTCACAGGCGAACCTATCAGTCGGCTGGCCGCGTCGCTCGAACATAGAGATGTCCAGACATAGCAAGACGACTACACCTACATCAAGCTGTTCAACAGATGGCAGCACAGGGAAGCGGGCGGATGGACAAACCTCGCCCACCCTCGGGTAACCAACCGCCCGGGGACAAGATTATTTTACAGTTGCATTACGAGCCCTCCTCCCCACACCTGCTCCTCTTTATCATTCGCCTTCGTACACTTACTAACACTGCATGGACTATATATTTTCCTTCCTGGCATGGAGAACCCACCCAGCATGTCTGTCGTCATGGGTAGGGACAGGGACCTGCAAGCTAGACTCCATGGTACTATATATTTCAGACCCTCAGATTTCCGTTCATTGGCTGCTGCCTCAGCGCGTAGTAAGGTTTTACCTCAGATCACGTGGCACGGTTATTTGGTGCTTGTGTCCTTGCACGTCTGTTGTTGGCCCAGAGTTCACTTGGGCGTGTCTGATAAACTGTGATCAATGCAAACTTAACAGAAATGTAAATATATATATGTTTGAAGCATAGCTTGTCCTGAAAAGGAAACGGGAAATTTTCCAGTCCCTAGTCATGGGTTCCCTCCGGCGACATCGCCGGTTCACCATGACCCTTCCACGGGCTTAGCCCTAGTTTCATTGGAGGGCAGGGCCAGGCCACAAACGCTGGCTTGGTCCTCCAAAACTTCACTTGGCCGATTGATGCATGTTCCTCCTACACGCAATTTTTGTTTGTAGTGCGTATAGGCCTTGGGCCCGGCACGCACCTAGAACCTACTCCCCCTCCTAACTAACTCCAGTAGTTAGCCTACTAACATAGAGTGCGCCCCTTAAGGGCCACCAAAATTTAAAAAACTGTTTACGTAGCGACTCAAGTATTTCTCGCGAAAATATTCCACGACTAGTCTTACTCCAAAATAAGTTAGTTGAGAACCAATGCAGCGGTTGGAGGATTTTTAACTCGCACGCGCGTCTTTAAGTGTATGCCAGCCAATCGCGGACTTTCAATGTTGGATAAACTTTATTCCAATTGACTAATTCTAGTAGATAATCTCTTCTCACTCAGGCACGCGGCCAAAAGGGAAGGGAAATTTGCAAGCTTGCACGTAAGAAGTTGAAGCCTAGCATGCGTATAAATAGGGCCAGTGACTTTTCGCGTAAAAATCGGAGCACACAGTAGACTTCAATACTATATATACACCTCAGCTGTTGTTATACCTCCATTGGCTGCTGGTGCCGTGTCCGTCTTTCACCAAGCCACTCAGGACTAAGTAACTCCGACACTGAACCTTCGTGAATAGTGCGCAAAAGGTTAACACGGGCCAGAACATTTTTTAGCCAATCAAAGAAGCTGGACGACCCTACAGTGCTTTGGACTGTATCTTGTCTTGAAATATTTTCGTGAAATATCACTGTCCCTACGTATAAACCTTTTCGCGAAAAAGAACCCCATTCAAGAAATATAAAATCAAATTCGTAAAAAAAGTACTCTGATTATATCCGAAAGTAGTTATTTATATTAAAAATGTTATAACATGCACGTAATAATTACAAGAGTATTTTCACTTACGGCATTAATTGAAATACGTTCTATAAACTGGCCACTGTAAATCATTCGTGTTTGAAATATCATGCACGCTAGCGTGCAATTTAAGATTAATTTCTCACTGCCCAGTTTAAGTAGGTATGACTCCTCTTAAAACTCCCAAATGGTATGGTGAAGTATCTTCGGCTTTTCGTTTAATAAATGCCAGAAAATTGTGTAATCCTGCACAAATGAAGTGAGTGAGTTGAAGAGGTTTGGGCGGCTCTTAACATCAAGGTCTTGAGAGCCGATGAGGTTGAAGCGAGGTGAGAATGGAGCAGTGCCGGAATGCAAGGACGGGGGACACGAGAGATCCCCGAGAAAAGCCGCCAACCAGCGTCATCGTCCGGCACGAATCCCATGTGAGAAAATCCGGGAGCGATCCCACCGGGTGCACAAATATGCACGCCTCAAAATCCGAACCCGAAATCCGATGCTTCCATGCATTAAGATTAATTTTACTTGGGGTAAAACGAGTTTTCTAATGGGAGAATTTGCCTTAGGGAATACTTCCGCCGCTAGAGAAGCGCTAGCGTTTCAAGTAAATCACTTTTAATTACAATTTTAAGCTACGTGAATAATAAAAGATAAAGATTTCACTGAGTTAAGTAGTTATGTTATATTTGATTTATGGCTATTGCAGATATTTTGTTTTTTAACGTAGAAAATAGAAAACAATCTGGTGTACATGCGACACTAGCGCTTACCTAGTGGCGAAACATTTTAGTTGCCAAACTAATAGCTTTGAGCTTCCCAACCTGAGAACAATAAACTTCGCCTGCATCGACGCGACAATTAGTGCTGCCGTCGTGGAGCGATGACGAGAACAAGTGAAAGCATTCGTTACGCACGTTGTTTAATTTTTGCTAGGATCCACGGAGTTGGCAATGCGTAAAGTTTACAAGAGGATGCGCGAAAGTTGGGTGAAGACATTTCCGCAGCTCTTCGACTGTTTACGTTGGCAACACTGCGGGTGGTTCAGATTCGCTGCTTAGCCGGAAACGTTTTTGCTAACGGGACAAGCTTTTATAAACTGCCGAAATATGTGTCTAGGTACGAGTAGTAATTATGGGCAGGAACTGGAACATTTCGCGTGTTCATTACAATAATTTAGACCTCAGAAACATGTTTATTTTTTTCAGGGTTTGCAACTCGTTCACATTATATCATAGACGCCTTGGTGAAATCTGAGTGAGTGATGAGTAAAGAGATTTGGGCGGCTTTTAACATAAAAGGTCTCGAGAGCCGGCGAGGGCGAAGTGAGGTGAGCATGGAGCAGCGCCGGAATGCAAGGGCGCGTGTGAAACGGGCGATCCCCGAGAAAACCCGCCGACTAGTGGCATCGTCCGGCACGGATTCCCACTTGCGAAAATCCGGGAGTGACCCAGCCGAAGATTTAACCCGGTTCGCCTTGGTGGGAGGCGAGCAGTCTAACCGCCCAGCCACCGCGGCCCCACGCCAAGGTAAAATCTGAGTCAATAAAATACCTGCAATGAAGGAAGCACCGAATCCCGTGCCACCTGGCCTGAGTTTAAACTGGTTACACATTGGGGAAGCAGTCAGTGGACAGAAAGTAGATTTTCGAAAATACATAGAACAGGGGAGCCTAGCTAACAGATCGTTAAAAAAGCAAAATGTTCCTTGTCTCCAGCAATAAGCGAGATATGTTGAAAAGTTGCATTCCGCCCTAATCTGAAGTGTTACTTCTTTTCGCGTGCAAACAGATTCCGCGCAAGTGAAACAGTTGTTTTATAAACGTGTATTACAAACACACTGCAACCTAGTTCGCGCGCAAGGTAGACAAGCGCCTTAATCACGTACGAAACACAGTTCTTGTTCGTCCGCCTGCGTTCCTCTGGCCGGCCGTTAAACGGAGAGTGCGCGCACTACATTAATGTGGTACTCAGGCTATGTCATTACCTCTCCTCTTTACGAAAGCTGCGAAGCAAGTAATCACGTGATAATTTTTCAGAAGTGCCATCGAGGCAGTTGAGACCCGTAATCAAAATATGATAATCAAGCTGCTGACGGTGCAAACCCGACAGGTATTTTCCCTATCAAAATGTAACGATCTCCGATCTAAAGCGGCTTAACATACCGGTAAATACTTAAAGGAAAGTCGCCTACATTCGACGAGTTTCAGAAACTGCAATTATTTTCCGCTCGAGAAAAATTATGTTTTTTTTTTAAACCCATTCCGAGGCTGGGATACGCAAATGCGTGCATGTTGCACGTGGAGGGTATTTTTTAGTAGGTGCTGTACACCGCGAGGACAATGGCCAGAGACCCTATCCCGCCTACCACCCAGACTCCCCTAGCAACCTGGAGGTCACATCTTGTAATCTACTAGGGGGCCGCGGTGGCGTAGTGGACAGACTACTCACCTCCCACCTAGGCGAACCAGGTTCGATTCCCGGCAGGGCGACTCCCGGATTATCGCATGTAGGAATCGTGCCGGTCGATGGCCGGCGGGTTTCCTCGGAGATCTTCCGGTTCCCCCCGCTCTCGCATTCCGGCGCAGATCCGTACTAACATCGCTTCACCTTCATAGGTTCTCGAGAACCCGATGCTAAGAGCCGCCCAAATCTCTCCACTTTACTCTGCTACTATTATAAAGACATGACTTACGTAGCGGCTATATCCCATAACTAGGGCCAGTGACTTTTCGCATAAAAATCGGAGCACACAGTCGACTTCAATACTATATACACACACCTCAGCTGTTGTTATACCTCCATTGGCTGCTGGTGCCGTGTCCGTCTTTGACGAAGCCACTCAGGACTAAATAACTCCGACACTGAACCTTCGTGATTCGTGCGCAAACTGTTAACACGGGCCAGAACATTTGTTAGCCAATCAAAGAAAATGGACGACCCTACAGTGCTTTGGACTGTATCTCGTCTCGAAATCTTTTCGCGAAATATCACTGCCCCTACCCATAAGTGAAGATATTTAGGCGGCTCTTAACAGCACGGTCTTAAGAGCCGATCAGGGTGATTGAGTTGAGCATGGTGCAGCGCCGGAATGAAAGGGGTGGAGGGGAAACGGAAGATCCCCGAGAAAACCCGCTGAACAGCGGCATCATCCGGCACGATTCATACATGCGAAAAATCCGGGAGTCACCACACCTGTGATGGAACCCCCCGGTCGGCCGTTGAGAGAAAAAGGGGGGGGGGGTGAGCAGGAGGCTAACCGCTCAGCCACCGCGGCTCCGAGTTTGTCGGGGTGTCGAGGAAGGGAATATCTGTGGAGGGTTGTCGTGTTGCGCAACACGAGGGGCAGGCGTATCCGCGGCAAGCGTCGTGTTGGAGTTGGCGCAACTCCGCGAGGTGGGTCCCCTGACGTAACATCGGTGCTAACTGCTGTACGCACGCGCACACGCGTGCGGGCTCATCCGGGCGGGTTCCGCACCACGTGACTCTCCCCCTGGCACCCCGCTCCGGCTGTCCTCCCTCCACGTAGCTACCATTGCAAGATGACTGTGTATATACACTGTTCACGGCAAACTGAGCAAGTTTGAAAGCCCTGCTTAAGATATCTACTTATTTCTACTGTAGTGTACATTTTTTGATATACATTGATTGAGGAGTTAGCAGAATGTTACATATTAGTCGTTCAGGAATAATTTTGGAATACAATTTTTTGTGATTTACGAAGCAACACCGGAATATGTAAATTTAACACAGACTAGCTTATAATGCCCTCAGGATATTTTCTATGAGCAAAAAAAAATGTTAATTTAATCGCCATGAAAATATATGTCCTAAAAATATAGCGTCACTTCAAATGTCAAAAACTGTAAAAATCTTAATAATACTTCGTATTTAATCTTCATTTTCACTCAATTTTTTTACTTCCACATATTTTTCCATTACGACAAAAAATTACTTTTTTTTTAATCACAAAATTTAAAGAATTTTCATAGCATAATACAGAACTCGAAGTAGAGTATGGATTAAAATATGAAACAGGAATTCAAAAAACACCCGTGGCGCTGCTAGAATAAAACAAAATAAAAAACACTAACCTTCCATGTTTACATTTCTAGACGTTACACTACATTATGTATTCTTCCACCATATGTAAAATTAACATTACCATATACCTGATCACTTTATTCATGGGCTGGTCAAGAGAAAATGTTAAATTATTAGGAAAGTAAATATTTTCACAAATTTGCTAAATCTTACATGGACGTGCATTAAAGAAAACAGAAAGTTAAAGAAATATGTTCGGTGTTCATAAAAGTTCACTTAACCCTTTTAATAAAGCATTAATACTTGGAACTACTTTCCCTCCTTAGTTACCAATTATATTGGACGTATGCCGCTCATTGTACCCGTTTGTATGTACGCAGGTAAGGAAATAGTGACGTTTCCCAAAGGTTGATTTGAAATCTGCTCATCTAACCGTGAACATACTATACCAAAATATTTTCGGTGGAATCTTTACTCATGCACACGTATCACCAGGGGCAGTGATATTTCGCGAAAAGATTTCGAGACAAGATACGGTCCAAAGCACTGTAGAGTCGTCCAGCTTCTTTGATTGGCTAAAAAAATGTTCTGGCCTGTGTTAACCGTTTGCGCACGAATCACGAAGGTTCAGTGTCGGAGTTACTTAGTCCAGAGTGGCTTGTTCAAAGACGGACATGGCACCAGCAGCCAACGGAGGTGTAACAACAGCTGAGGTGTGTATATAATATTGAAGTCTACTGCGTGTTGCGATTTTTACGCGAAAAGTCACTGGCCCTACGTATCACGTATCTTAAGGCCACGATAGAATTTTCCGTACAATCCCGGGCGGAAGCTTCCACGAGACCTGCTACCCGAGCCAGCATGCAAGCAGGTATGAAAAGTTCTTTGGAATAACCTGTCCAACGATTTTACTTATGCAACTGTGGTTAAGGACCAGTCTTCACTCACTTCAGCATTATGCGTTCATGCACAGAGCCTAATCGTGGTGTTGTTTTAACGGCAACTTTTGGGTTAAATAAGCACGAATGTTTACAGTTTTTTCACACAGTGCTGTTTTAGAATAAAAATTTTTTATTGGCTTTGTATTTACTTATTACTCGTGTTTAATAGTTTTATTCCTAGGGACACCCGAAATTCACTAAAAGATTTAGGGGAACGTTAGGCTTCAGTACCCGACAGGATATATAAGCAGTTTCATTTTTCTCATTGGTCACGTGTTTTCACGAGAAAATATTTTCTTACTTGACTGGCCACTAAAAAATTAAGTTACTCTACTCCGACACTGTACTTCTGTGAATCGCAGACATACACGTAAGACACGTAACACGCGAAATATCAAATCACGAAGGTGGATCTGAGCCAAAGCGTTATGAAATAAAGCTGCCCATGAAATACTTTCACGAAAATCGGGTGTCACTTCTCATTGCTGTTCCTCAAAACAAAATTACTCTACCGCCCTCTCTTTCATTGGCTGCAAAACTTGTAGGAAACGTTCCATCGAAAATTCTGCACGACCAATTACGAAAACGTCCGTGAAAACAGCCAGCAGTCGACCAAATATTTCGTACGACCATCCATACAAGCGGCAATGCAAGAGCAGAGTAATCAAATAGACAAGAGACTGAGTGATGAGTAGAGACCCGAAAAATTCGCGAGTTCAATTACCTGTAGCCCATACTCCATTGTCGTATGTAAAATATTGCAAATATCACTGTTCATTGGTTGCTTGTTGTATTACCATAAGACGGTGATGCGGTCTGCATTTTACTGTGTATTTATTATTGGCTCAGATTTGTCCAGGAGGTGTAAACTAATGGGTGGACCAATAGCATTAGCAATATAATCGTACAAAGTTTTGAATTCTAGCTTGTCACGAAATAAAAACGCGAATTTTTCAGGTCTCTAGTGATGAGATTTGGACGGCTCTTAACTTCGGGGTCTTCATATCCGGTGAGGGCGAATTGAAGTGAATATGGAGCAGCGCTGGAATGAGGGGGCAGGGGAAACGAGAGATCCCTGAGAAAACCCGCCGACCAGCGGCATCGCCCGGCACGTTTCCCACTTGCGAAAATCCGGGAGTTGCCCGGTCGGGGATTGAACCAGGTTCGCCTTGGTGGGAGGCGAGCAGGCTAACCGCTCAGACACCGCGGCCCCTATAACGCGAACTGATAGGGGCTCTAGAAATGAGTTATGCTTGAAATACTTGTATGCTCGTGTAACGTTTGTAATTGTCCCAAGACCGCCACCAAAACACAGTTCTGCAGCTGGCGTCACGTCATGTATTGATGGGTGGATATTTGCACAATTCTCGTTATCTTTTGGTGAGAGCATAGACTCCACTTCCTTATAAATGAGCGAGCACAGTCCGTGGTTTTATTGGCCGCCACACTTTCATCAGAGTCATTTACCAGTTTGATCTCCTTGAAAAATATTCGCCACTGCACCGCTGAACTTATGCTATTGGCTCAAGAGTTCTCCGAGGCGTACCAGACATATTTCTGGCCAATGGCTAACGTCGGTCAAACGCACCATAACTTGCAGTTCAGCCTGTCCTTAAATGATAACTAGAGACCAGAAAAATTCGCGAGTTCAATGAACTGCAGGCTAGACTCTACAGTCTTATGTACAAATATAACGATATTAAAATATAACGATATTAAATGCACATTGGTTGTCTGATGTCACAGTGGAAGACGGCAATTGGACCAGCGTTCTACAGGAGGTGTCAAACACCATGTGCACCAATAGCTAAAGTTATATCAACACACGTGTTTTGAATTATAACATGTCTCAAAATGAATTAGCGAATGTTTCAGGTCTCTAATGATAACGCGAGTTTCGTACAGGTACCTAGAATGGGTGCTTCGCAGCTTGCTCGTGGGGGTGGTTATGGTTCGATTATTGGTTGATGAAACATGCTCCGAGTGTGTATACAGTACTGAGCAAGAGCGCCTGCAAACTTTGGAACATTTCCGCAGCACGTTACCACTTCAAAGCAGCCTTCATAATTAGGAACATCCTGTTTTCGCAATAAGATTTTCACACAAGCTAGATTTCAAAGGCATACGGGCCTTCCAGCAGATTCCCCTTGCTTATTGGTAGGGACACTTGATTTTCGCGTAAATATTTTGTGACAAGTTTTACTTCACAAAACTTTAGCTCAGATTAACGTTTGTGGTTTGATGATTTACGTGTAACGCTGTCTTAAGTTGTCTGTCCGCCAATCACAGGCGTACAGTGTCGGAGTAACATAAATTGTGATTGGCCAGCCAAATAGGAAAACGTCTTTTCACATAGACTCGCCGCCAATAGGCAAACAAAAAAAAAATTGCTCGTATGTCTGTATGGTATTGAAGTCTGTCATGTGCGGAAATGTTTTCCCGAAAATCGGGTGTCCTTATACATTATAGTATACGTAGGGCCAGTGACTTTTCGCGTAAAAATCGGAGCACACAGTAGACTTCAATACTATATACACACCTCAGCTGTTGTTATACCTCCATTGGCTGCTGGTGCCGTGTCCGTCTTCGACCAAGCCACTCAGGACTAAGTAACTCCAACACTGAACCTTCGTGATTCGTGCGCAAACGGTTAACACGGGCCAGAACATTTTTTAGCCAGTCAAAGAAGCTGGACGACCCTACAGTGCTTTGGACTGTATCTTATCTCGAAATATTTTCGCGAAATATCACTGTCCCTACGCATACGGTATAGCGGAAGTGATCCTAAACATTTGCTCCGGAAGAACGGGAATATGAAATTATTTTTCCATTGCGATGGCGCGGTGACGTGGCCTTGGTGGACGAGGACGTTGCAAAATGGAGAAAAGGAGATGTCATTTCCTCGCGAGTCCTTGGACGGCGCGGTCCCCACAGTCTCTGGGTTTCCTTGGGCGCGGGGGTTACGCAAGTGAGAGGTCAGGAGGGGAGCTGATGGCACTCTTGGACACGCTGATGGTCCTCAGCCGGTGCACCAAGGTTCTGCAACGCAAACATCCTCCCACCTCACCGAAGGCCGCGGGTAGCCTAGCGGTCAGACCGCTCCCCCCCCTCCCCCCACCCAAGGCGAACCGGGTTCAATTCCCGGCCGGGGTCACTCCCGGGTTTACGCAAGTGGGAATAGTGCCGGACGATGGCCTTCTCGGGTCTCTCCCGTTTCCCCCCGCATTTGCATTCTAACGTTGCTCCATTCTCACCTCATTTTACTCTCATCGGTTCTCAAGACCCCGAAGTTAAGAGCCGCCCAATCCTCTCCACTCCACTCAACTTATGTCTGGATGGTTTCACTTTTGAGGCGAGGCGAGTGGTCCGCCCACCACATCACCGCGGCCATTTAATTCATGCTTTCAGGTATTATACAGGATAATAAATTTCACCCGTATTCTACATTGCTAATTTTGTGCTTTCTTAATGGTCGAAAAAAAAAAAAAAAAAAAA
>NQII01005850.1:63152-74536 GCA_002778355.1 Clitarchus hookeri | reverse complement strand
TATTTCTCCGCTGGGCACTCGTGGGTTCCTCGGGATTTATTCTTTGTTTAAGTATTTCGACCCGATATCAGCGTGGTTGTGGGGGGTGTTATTTAAACGAAATATTTTGATTAAAGGCGTTCCCTTCCATATAGGATTAAAATCACACATCTCTTCAACGCAATGTTTGGCAAAGACTACATTACTTTTTAAAACATTTCCCTCTTATTTGACGTTCAACATGGTGGGGGTTTAAGCAAAGGTTACTGGTGTTTTATATTCAGTCTGCATCCAGGATCCAAGCTGTTAGGTTGTGTATTCCTACCTATATGTCTGTATGTATTTACTTTCAATACGCAATAACTTCGAATTATTTTTTTGGGGTTATTAGTCTGTGATGGGGTTCAGTATGATATTGGCTCTCGTAGAGGTTGGACGTGTAATCACAAGTCGTTCCTCGAATGTAATTGCCCTCTGTAACTATGCTTTAATTTTCTTCTGCGGTGTGTGTATAACTTTATTACGATTTACTTACCCTCGACAGAGGTCGAACCAAGGACTAAATCGATATACGCGTATTTAACCTCACCAAGATTTAAACCAAGGTCTATGTCAGTATAAATGTATTTACTCTTGGATTACCCTCGATGAGGATCTAACTAAGGACTATCTCGGTATAAATGTTATTATGTTTTTACCTTGGCGAGATTTGAACCAAGGACTAACCCAATACAAACGTAATTAAGCATTAATTACCCTCGATGTGAATCGAAGCAAGATTTAGGTCAGTGTAAATATATTTGTGTTTTCCTTGGCCTCGACGGGGTTGGAAACGAGGACTGGTCTAGTAAAAATGCATATACGATTTAATTATCCTCGATGCGAATCGAAGCAAGGTTTAGGTGAGTATAACTATATTCAGGTTTTCCTTACCCTCGACGGGATTTGAACCGAGAACTTTTCCTGTATAAATTTATTTACGGTTTAATTATACCCGAAGGGAATATAATCAGGTAGTAGAGCAGCATATATGTAATTATGCTTCACTTACCCATGGCGGGAATAGAAAACAATCAAGATGGCGGAAGTATGAGACTAAACATATTAGCGAATCACAGCTCAGTTACGTTTGAGCAGTGGTCGGGGTAGGATATGTTCTTTGTGTGTAATTACTGAGTTATTACTCTAGGTACACAATTATCCTCGTATATGTAATTACCAGGGGCAGTGATATTTCGCGAAAATATTTTGAGGCAAGATACAGTCCAAAGCACTGTAGGGTCGTCCAGCTTCTTTGATTGGCTAAAAAAATGTTGTGGCCCGTGTTAACCGTTTGTGCACGAATCACGAAGGTTCAGTGTCGGAGTTACTTAGTCCTGAGTGGCTTGGTCAAAGACGGACACGGCACCAGCAGCCAATGGAGGTATAACAAACAGCTGAGGTGTGTATATAGTATTGAAGTGTACTGTGTGCTCCGATTTTTACGCGAAAAGTCACTGGCCCTAGTAATTACTCTTGGTACATGTACTTATTCACTACGCAATTACTCATTGTGCAATTACTCGTTACTAGGACCAGTGACTTTTCGAGTAAAAATCGGAGCCAACAGTAGACTTCAATACTATATACACACCTCAGCTGTTGTTATACCTCCATTGGCTGCTGGTGCCGTGTCCGTCTTTGACCAAGTCACTCAGGACTAAGTAACTCCGACACTGAACCTTCGTGATTCGTGCGCAAACGGTTAACACGAGTCAGAACATTTTTTATGCAGTCAAAGAAGCTGGACGGCCCTAAAGTGTTTTGGACTGTATCTTGTCTCGAAATCTTTTCGCGAAATATCACTGCCCCTTATCATTACGACTGAATATTGGATATTTGAGGTAGCTCAAATGTTTGCAGACGAGCCAAAACCATACAATATTGTGATACTAGAATCCTTTGTTGGTCCAGCAAAACGGGGAAACATCTTCACCCACACAGGACAGCCAACAACGGAAGAGAAACGTCATGCTTGTAAACAGTGCATTTGAAGCTGGCTATGATTAATCATTTCATGCGATAAATCATCTTCTGTGACACTCAGACCGCATGAATGTACTTTAAGAGCTTGCTTCTCGATAGGTATGAAGTCTTTAAAATACGCCCTTGATCTGAACACTGACTGTTGTTCTAGCTATTGAGAATCCATACTGCACAGGTAACATTCATAGGCGAAAGTTTTGAGCTTGACTGATTTGCTGCAATTTCCGGTACACCACATCAAATTTACTGAGAAAAATAATCCTAACAAACAATGTGTAAAGCAAACGAAGTAGTGAATGTTTACAGCTCCTACGCAGTCGCTGGCTAATTTATTTATAATGTCGCGAGCGTGCAAACAAAACCAATAGATTAAGCATTCAAGTCCAAACGCTTTAAGCGAAGTGTGCGAATATAAACCATGCAATTTAGGCGAAGGTCCGGGGGTGTATAATTGCGGGTAATTACAACGGGGAACACAAATGCAGCGGAGTAAAAGTTTACTGCGGAGACGCAAGGGTAAAGAAAGTGGGTGCTCGGCGGACTAATTAAAGAAGAACCAGCCGCGGGCCGTTAGGAACGACGAGAGAGGAGGAATGGGATAAACACGGGAAGGAAGCAATGAGAACTGCTGGGCCGGGTACAAACTTCCCCTACAGGTACGCAGAAAACGTAACGGGATTGACGTTAAAATAAGCCTGGGATAAAACGACGCCTACGGGCGAAATTAAGGGGGGGGGGAGGATATGTTGGGTTTTAGAGCAGGACTAGTACAAAAAGGGGTCTGGCATTCGTCCTCTCGTCAACAATCCTGCAAGATTAACCCGTTTAGTCCGGCGTTAATTCGCGAGCTCTAGTGTTGTAATCGTTCGGAATTTTTTGGCGTAATCTGTACTTCCGTCGTGCGTGCTTCTCGAAACCAACGAACAACGAACGCGCTGCGTGTCCGTTTCTGTCAGCATTAACTATTCACGAAATAGTGAGAGGTGAAGAAACTTCAGCAAATCATTTTTCTCAAAAGGGAGAGAGAGGCACAACACGCCGGCCACTGTTTCTTTGTGTACAGTGCGGACCATACATGGCCTTCATGTGAAACATGTCCTCGACCAGGGACACAAAGACTGAGAGGAGTAAGTGATGTTCACGTGCCAAATTTTCCAATCTAGGTTTTTATGGTTCCCTGACACGATATCGATAATGACTTGATTAAAATACCAAATCATTTGAAAAATAACACACAAAACTAAAAACTAAACATTTAGAATTTTGTCAATTTAATTATTTTGACACAACATTTCGCTTCAGCTAAATTTTTTTTTACTTAAAGTTGAAAGAGCGGCACGTTGAAATTTCGTTGATATGAGTAGAGAGATTTGGGCGTCTCGTAACATCGAGGTCTTGAGAGCCGATGAAGGTGAAGTTAGGTGATAATGGAGCAGCGCCGGAATGCAAGGGCAGGGGGAAATGTGAGACCCCAGAGAAAAAAATCCGACCAGAGGCGTCATCCGACACGATTCCCACGCGCGAAAATCCGGGAGAGACCCCGCCGGTAATCGAACCCGGTTTGCCGTGGTGGGAGGCGAGAATACAGTGAAGTTGACTTAACAATTGTATCAGTTTACTGTACACGCCCTGGATGAGCCTGAGTCCAATAGCAGACTGGCAAGGAAACGAGTAGTGAATCGCACACTACCAGGTGAGTAGTAACACCGACTACTCTCTGAGCAGCAGCCAATGAAAGGCTCGAGTATAAGGCAGGACTGTGGAATATAGCCTACGAGTCGTTGAACCCACGTAATTTTCCTCATGGTCGTATCGATGGCAACTTTTTCCCATGAGGCGGAATTACACCGATGAGAAGTAAGAAGAGCTTTCAGAAAAAGTACATCTAGCACTGATCCAAAAGCACCGCATTTAATTTTATGGAGAATCAGTCCACGCCATCTTGGATTTTCACTATTTTTGCACCATAACTTCATTTAAGAACGTTTAATGAAATTTCTCGCACGACATGACACAGCTTAATCAAACTATTACATCTCTATGCAAATTATTATTTTTTTGACAAGTAATTGAAGGCAATAAATAAATAATCTTTGCTTTCTTTCGGTTACAGAAATGGTCCTTGGCAACAGCAGTCTGGCAATACACGTTTTAGAACTTTTGAAATGCGATATCCTACGATTTGTAGACGCCCAAATTAAAATGCAAAATCTGTAATGCAATTTACGGCGAGAATACTGAAAATTCAAAATGGCGGGGACTGATCTCCCCTTAAGATAAATGTGATTTTCAGTGGGTAAACTCAACTCGGTCAGTCTTTTCTCTCATTCGCACCTGTCATCTCAGTCAAACGCAACGTCATCGAATACTCAAGAATGTAGAGGAGAAATGGCGGCGTGAACTCCAGCCGCACACGCCAGCAAAAAGGCGTCTCTAAGCCAGCAACGTGTCGGAACGCCGTTCGCCAATCAGCGCCAAGGTAAACTTACTTGCCATTTACCAACCCAGCAAATAGGAAACCTAACTCAGCACGCGGCAGCCAATCAGACATGAGGCCCGTTCCAGGAGACACGTTGCGACCAATCAGCGAACGGGTGCGACCACATCAAGAAAACCAACACATGCATTTCGTCTCTGTGCACTTGTCTACTCTGTGCTCTCGTGCCGGGCATCTTCGCGGTCAGTGCCGTCGTCGGGAGGCGGCCGTTCATGCGTGTCCTCACATATCTACCTTGCGTCGCCATTAGCAGCTGACTCCGGGGAGAGATTCGCTGTGTTATTAACCAATTAGAAGCGGTCCGCGCGCCTCGTCAGCCTGCTTTCTCCGACGACGACGGGAGACTCGCGGTGCGGGATGTTCCTAGTATTTTCTCGCGCACGTGCTGCTCCTCCGAGCTTATTTCCATAACCTGACCCACGCGGAAGGAGTGGACCATCGCCAGCTGCAGCATCCAGATCATTCTTCTTTAAACTGAATCGCCACACTTCCATAATTACAAGCACGCGAATTCGCATGATAGGCGAGATGATACTAAAAAAGAAATATCTCTGGCTTGGAAATTATCGCTTTCATGACCATTGTGGAAAATCGTCAACATGTTGCACATAATAATAAAGTAGTAACACACCGTTAGGCGTGCTCTTATTTGTTAACGGGGCGCTCTTAGCCGTGAGGCCCTGNAAAGTAGTAACACACCGTTAGGCGTGCTCTTATTTGTTAACGGGGCGCTCTTAGCCGTGAGGCCCTGCCGCACCCCCGGCCTCCCAGTAGGCGGGGAAGAGGGATCACGCCCTCTCATCGCAGACATGACCAGCGCTTTCTGAATTGACCAAACCCGTTTGCCCCGACCTGTACACAGGCCGCACCAGGCAGAGCCCCGATCTGATATTGCAGATCGCACAGAGCATGTCCTACCACAAGGCCTGAGATTCTAGCACTCAGATTACCAAGCGTGTGGTATAGCCGGAGCACTACCCACGCCCCTGACGTGATCTCGGGCACGCCCCCGGAACAATCCTGTTCAACGTCCGGCTCTTTTAGCAAGAGGGGGAATCTCTCCGAGCCTTCTCCAGCATGCGGAGTCAACCACTGCCAGCACGAGTCCAACCTCGTCTGATCCAAATTCCAGGGAGTACCCCTGGATGGGCCAAGCGGATCATCCCGTGCTCCCTCTTAATTTCCATGGCACGTATGGGTTTTCCTGTGTCCGACTGCGTCGCCTAACCTCCATGCGGGAGTGTGCGGAGTCCCTCAGAACAGGTGGGTACCGCCATGACCGTCCGGTTTTACTCCCTTTGCTGTCTTCACCAGGAGCCGAGCTCACACGAAGCCGCACACCAGGCCGACTCGCAACATCAGACACGCGTCCTTTACCATCCTAGAATTTCTTCACAGGGAAATTCCTGTTTTGGGCCCCAGTGGCCTGAGTGCCAAGAGGTCCAACACCCCACCAAGTGGTCGGGCCTTGGTACTATCTATCGGCCCAAGCCATCACGGCAGATACCCCTGAACAGCCGCTAGAAAACTGTTTCCCATAGGGCACGGGCGGCAGAGCCCAGTCTGTTTAATCAGGGGTGGCACGAGAAGCCCTGGGTTGCCATGGATGTTGAGAGGCTATAAGAGACGCATCACCCATCCTTTCCGGAAACCGGTAAGTAAGTTCGTTTCGGCTACCATAGCCTAGTACTGCCACGCCACCTCGAATGACCAACCTACACTCCCCCCACCGGGGTGACCGTACGATCCCATGTTGCACAGGAAGCTTATATTTGACCGGTACTGTACTCTGCGAGGCTCAGTGTCCAATGATCTTCCCTGTGGGTAACTGATTCTTAAGCCACGCTACTGCTATACGTAGGGCCAGTGACTTTTCGCGTAAAAATCGGAGCACACAGTAGACCTCGACACTATATACACACCTCGGCTGTTGTTATACCTCCATTGGCTGCTGGTGCCGTGTCCGTCTTTGACCGAGCCCCTCAGGACTAAGTAACTCCGACACTGAACCTTCGTGATTCGTGCGCAAACGGTTAAAAAGGGCCAGAACATTTTTTAGCCAATCAAAGAAGCTGGACGACCCCACAGTGCTTTGGACTGTATCTTGTCTCTAAATATTTTCGCAGGTGTCTGTGCCATTATCAATAGGGACAACTGATAAGATCCCGAAAAGAAAGAGATGCAAATTTATATTCTTTGGTAACAAACTAGAATTCTCTGTTATATAGGTAGGTGCCTTAGCGCAGTTTGTGATTACATTGGCTACTAACAACTATGACGTATCATTTACCTGTGTGGCCTCTATACTGGAGATTGGCTGCTCAACTTTTGAGGCTTTAAAATGGGCTAAAAGCATTTTTGGGGCGTCCCACACAAGTTTTCGACCAATGGTAGAAGTCACAGGAACCTACAACATCTTGGAGTGTAGCCGGTTGTTACAAAATAATGCGAATTTTGCAGGTCCCTACTGACCAAGTGTCTTGGTGTTTGACTGGCCAATCAGAGTAACGTTACCGTGACAATTAAAGTCTGTGATTCGCGGGAAGGCTATTGAGAGACGTAGCAGTCAAAATCACCCAGTCGCTAAAGTGGGTCTCAGATTAAAATTTTTGAAATATAACCAGACAGGAACGCTTTCACAAAAAATCGGATGTCCGTAATTATTAATGACACTGCCATTTCACGTTATTATACGGCACCAGGCTAGACCTCACACTCCTCTACATACTGGAGCAGAAGTCACTTGTTCATTGGATCCAGCCGCAGACAGAACTCATTCTCCTGTTCGACCCGGCCACACGGAGTGAAGCTACCAGAGTGCCGAGTGTTTACTGTCGGTTATGGGTCCCGCAGGGCGTGTCGAATAAGCGGAGATACGATGGCAAACGTGAAACTAACATGCAGTTGTATGCCGTCTACCTTGGTACTGAACTACAACGGGGAAATGATAGCGTCCTCTCCTGATGATCACACGGCGCTAGCAGACTCTTGGCAGCGGACGTACTGACCACTCTCTTATTGCTTGAGAAAGAGAAACTCGTTGGTTGTGTAGCTCTGTAAAGTAACGGGCACTGGCTAAAGCAGACCTGATCGACGTAACACTTAAGAGAATTCGTCACTCACTGGGAACTACCAATGGTGATCTGCAACCAACCGCGAACCGCTTGGCTGCCGCCATTTCCTAAGATACCAGGATACCAGCACATCACAAATTATTTGCCTGTCTCTCTCTCTCTCTCTCTCTCTCTCTCTCTCTCTCTCTCTACCCCCTTCTTCATGTTTGCATTGCACCCAAGACACATTCCATTTGTAGAGACCTTCAAAATTCGTGTTATTATTTGAGGACAGTATAGACTTCGAAAGGTTATACGTTCCTATTGGTTTTATTACTGGGTTGCAGTTTCCCTGGCACGTCTCGAACCTATTTGAACCAATAAGATTCAATTGACGACAGTATGGCCCAATCGCGTCCAACCAAGTCGAAAGGGAATGTGGCACCTGACTTCTGCGGAAGCCAATAAACAAAAGAGTCCCCGACTCGAATGTGTATAGTACGGCGAAGTCCATCGTGCAGACAGAAAATAAAGCGAATTTTACAGGTCTCTATCCATCAGCAGTGACCTGCGTAATTCACGAAGTTTTGTGGCCGCAAACTAAACTCCAAGAAGCTGTATGCTCGTATGACTGCCGCCATTGGCCGAAAACTTGTGTGGCACGTTCCAAGGATGCCTTATTGGTAAAGACCGGAAAAATTCGCGGATTCATTTCGTGACAGGCTAGAATTCGAAACACGTGTGTTTATAAAACATCAGCCATTGGTCCACACTGTGTTTGATACCTCCTGGAGAAGGCTGACCCAATCGTCGCCTTCCACTGTGACAGCAGACAACAAATGTACGGTTGACATCGGCATATTTGTACATAAGACTGGAGAGTCTAGCCTGCAGGTCATTGAACTCGCGAATTTTTCTGGTCATTACTTATTAGTAGACAGAGGAAAAATTCGCGAGTTCTATGACCTTCAGGCTAGACTCTACAGTCTTATGTACAAATATGCCGATATTAAACGCACATTGGTTGTCTGCTGTCACAGTGGAAGGCGGCGATTGGACCAGCGTTCTCCAGGAGGTGTCAAACACCGTGTGTGTACACTGTGAGGCTCAGTACCCAAAAAGGGGGGCCACGGGGGCTGAGCGGTTAGCCTGCTCGCCTCCCACCAAGGAGAACCGGGTTCACTCCCGGATTTTTGCATGTGGGAATCGTACCGGACTATGCCGCTGGTCGGCGGATTTTCTCGGGGATNTTCCGGCGCTGCTCCATACTCACCTCAATCACCCTCATCGGCTCCCAAGACCTCGCTGTTAAGAGCCGCCCAAATCTTCTCACTCACGCAGTACCCAACGATTTTCCCTGTCGGTAAATGATTCACAAAGCGGAATATTGTTCTGGGCTATGAATGGTTCACATAAATACAGCATATGCGAACAAAAATTTCCCACAACCCCTCGCTTACATTGATGAAACATGTGCTACGTCTGCTTAAAGTGAATCAACTAATTAATTTGCAACACCGGAAACCATTAACTAAAGTAGGCGCACACATTCAACGGATTCCTTTGTCAAGGACGTGTATCATTGTTGAATCTCAGTATTTCATTGCGACATATTAAAAATTACAGCATCTTCGCCATAGAAACAGCTCGTGCAGGAGTGGCAAATAATGCATCGTAACTAACCGCTTCCGGATAGATGACAAGTAATACTCCCCTTTCTCATATAACAACTGACGAGTCGTTTGCGGCGGAGTGAAAGACGTTTATACGGCTATTAAAGCTTTCATACCCAGTGCNCGTTTGCGGCGGAGTGAAAGACGTTTATACGGCTATTAAAGCTTTCATACCCAGTGCAGAAAACCGGTAGGGAAAACAGGAATTTCGCGAAAAAAATTTCATTACCAGTTGTACTTCATAACAGTTTAAGTCAGATCCACTTTTGTTGTTGGATGATTTTCGTGTTACACGTCGCAGATGGCTGCCCGCGTATCGAAGACGTAGAATATCGGAGTAACCTGATTATAATTGGCCAGGCAAGTAGGAAAATGTCTTCTCAAGGGACCCGCCGCAAAATAGCAGAAGAAAACTGCTAGTATGCCCGTAGGGTATTTAAACGTAGCATGTGCGGGGATCTTTTCGCGAAATTCGGGCGTCCCTAGAATCGGCTACATGCTGCACATTAAAGTTATATTTTGCCTAACTGTAAACGGCGGGGCACAGTGGCCAACGAGCTTCCCTGTAGGGAACTTATTCGTAATACCGTGATACTGCTCTGCGTTATGAATGGTCCGGTCCATATCGCAGATCACCGAACACAACGCCAACAGCTTATTGGCTACGATGACGAACATGTTGTCTGTCAACTGAAGTACAGAAAGCATCAAAAAATTCTGATTTTCAACACCTAAAATAATGAATTAATATAGGAGTGAAAGGCTAAAAGAGAGGATTGGGGGAGGGGGGGTTGGTTTGCATTTACCTAGCGCTTTAACTATGTTGCACAGTGTTTGAAATACTCGTTTTTCCACGAAACTATTAAACATGTGTCTAGACACGAGGGATGTTGAGTACTTTCAAGACGCCACATACATTAGAATCACCATTTCAGAGTCCCCCAACATGGCTAAAAACGGCTTTTTCAAATTTACCGCATTTCAAACTATACAGGTCAGATGCATACAAAACTACTCAAGGGCCATGTACTGAACCTTCATGCAGACTTCTCACCAATAAAATAACAGGGTAATCGGCAGAAATTCCCATAACAGGAACACGCTGCACGACGAGAACGCTACATTCCAATTGAAAGGCTTGCGTTTAGCGGCGATAGCGCACTTGAAGCGCGTGGCAGTGTCACCCTTATCGCTCCCAGGCTTCTCGGCCTAAAACGAGGGAGAAAATCTCCAGGTAGGCGGGAGCCTTAACAGCGGAGTGTCGAGAGCCAATGAGGGTGAATCGAGGCGGATATAGTCTATTCATGGTTACTTCCAACTTTCCTGAAGCCCCACTAAAGTTATACTTCCGTGATATTCCTCCGCCTCACAAACAAAGCCTTAACGTGTCTGGGAAATTACACCAAAGGGACAACCCACCGAAATCGTGCGCAACCACTGTAATAATATTTTACATAATATCTATTTGTTACTAGGCATTAGAAACACACCTACTTTCTCCCTGTTTTTATTCAAATTAATTTGTAAATTAAATATTATAATTTGTAATAAAATATACGTAAATGTTAAATTCAGCCAAATATAAGGTCAAATATGAAACGACGTGACACTATGTCTATTCAGGAAACAACCAAGCACGTACGGCATGGGGGTGATTTTTTTTAAAACGTTTGATACAAAAAAAGTGTGAAGTTACCGCGAGTAGACTATATGGGGCAGCGCAAAGGCGAAGGAAACTGGAGATATCTGAGAAAACCCCGCCGACCAGCGGCATCATCCGGCAGGATTCCCCACGTGCGAAAATCCGGAAGTGACCCTACCGGGAATCGACCCCGGTTTCGCCTTGACGTGTGCGAAGGCTAACCACAAACACCAGAATGAAACAACACACAGCGTGTCCTTCCAGTAGGTGTACGAGAGCAGTGTGGCGTTCAAGAGAATGGAGGCGACAACACAGCTAATCTACCGGGGGGAGGGGGGGGTGCAAAGCCAGCACTCGCTTCCAACTGGAACTCAGTCAGCTGCCAGTCCATTGGCTGACAGCCGTCCAGTAAAGAATACTGTGCAGCACAACGAACGTGGACGGCGTGGCGAAGAACCTTTAAGGATGTCGCTAAGTTTGAAATACAGACGTCTAAACAATTGGCGATTCTCTGG
>NQII01005850.1:46996-61595 GCA_002778355.1 Clitarchus hookeri | reverse complement strand
TTGATAAACACGTAGACGTTCGTTCTTGCACGTACGGCAGATCTCGCTGCGCCCGACCAGCTCACTAAGACAGCCGGTAACACGTTTCGCAAATCCAAAGGATTGGCGTGAGCATAGAACAGGTAAGGCGACGGAAGCTAAACGTCTCTGTGGTCCCTTTTGCACAACCTTCTAGATGGGCTGATTGACTTTAAGTATTTCGCGAAAATATTCCACTACTAGTTTTACTCCAAACACGTTAGTTCAGAATCAATTTCGTGATCTCTCACGCGTCGAAGTGTTTGCCAGCCAATCACGGAAGTTCAGTGCCGGAGTAACTTAGTTCTGGTAGGTCCAGTCAAATAGAGATTATATCCTCACACTGACACCCGGCCAATAGCCAAAGCATACCAGCTTGTGTGCACGTAGAAAGTTTATGTCCATCCGACACACATATCTTGCCGTGAAAAACATGTGGCCCTAGTTATACAGGTCTATTCGCGGTTTATTCACTCTTTTTAAATCAAACTTTTGAAAAATCTCGTGTTTGGTTGTTTCCCAAATATTTCATGTCATAAGCGTTTTATATTTTTGTTAACATAAAAGTACTTTTCCTATTTTTTAATTAAACTTAACGTTTTCTTAATTCAGGGGCACCCTATTTTCGCGAAAAGATTACATAACCGGTTGTAATTCTTATCACTTCAGCTCAGATACATTATCGTGATTGTATAATTTAGGTGTTAACGATTCTCAGGTGTTTTCCCGCTAACCACAGATGTATAGTATCGGCAGAGACCTGAAAAATTCAAGTTATTATTTCGGGACAAGCCAGAATTCAAAACTTTGTACGTTTATATTGCTAATGCTATTGGTCCGCCCGTTAGTTTACACCTCCTGGACAACTCTGAGGCAATAATAAATCCACAGTAAAATGCAGACCAAATCGCCGTCTTCCGGTAATACAACAAGCAACCAATGAACAATGATATTTGCATGATTTTACATACGACGATGGAGTTTAGCATACAGGTCATTGAACTCGCGAATTTTTCAGGTCTCTAAGTATCGGATTAACCTAATTCTGATTGGCCAGTCGTGTAAGAAAATGTTTTCTCATAACGACACGTGGCCGGTAAGCTAAAGAAAACTGCTGATACGTCCGTAGGGTATTAAAATCTAAAATTCGCGGAAATCTTTTTCTCGAAATTCGGGTGTCCCTACACTTATATTTTGTCATTAGAAACAGGTGATTTTCGCGAAAATATTTCAGGCCATGCTATACTTCAATATCCTACTTCCACAACCACAACTTCGTTTGGTTATTGGCCGCGTGTCTACGTGAGAAGACAGTTTCTTATTGGACTGGGCCAATCGTAATAAAGTACTCCGATATTGAACGTCCATAATTCGCGGACAGGCACTTGAGGCATGTGACATTTAAAACCATCCAACCACGAAAATGCATATGAACAAAAGTGTTTTGGAGTACAACTGTCCCTACCAACAGCATACATAGGGGCCAGTGACTTTTCGCGTAAAAATCGGAGCACACAGTAGACTTCAATACTACATACACACCTCAGCTGTTGTTACACCGCCATCGGCTGCTGGTGCCGTGTCCGTCTTTGACCAAGCCACTCAGGACTAAGTAACTCCGACACTGAACCTTCGTGATTCGTGCGCAAACGGTAAACACGGGTCAGAACATTTGATAGCCAATCAAAGAAGCTGGACGACCCAACAGTGTTTTGGACTGTATCTTGTTTCAAAATCTTTTCGCGTAATATCACTGCCCCTAGATATAGGCTACTCACTTCTGACACTTTTTTAGTACAAATCAATCAACATCAACCGCGGAAGGTTGGTGTCGATTGAATTCTACTATTAACTTGTAAAAAATTAACGAGACTAGAATGAACGTGTTTTATGTCAGCAGTTCGGAGACAAACGGCCATTTCAGCTTTTATCCACAATCAATTTTACGTCATCCCTGTCTTACTTAGCCCACTCGGTCGCACATTTATTTTTGGGTTCGAGTGTTGCAATCGCGTAATTTTTTGGTATGCGCTGTACTTTTGTTCAGCACTTGGTCCTGCAACCAGTGAACAAAGCGCTGCTAGCTCGATCGTATTGGCGTTAACCATTCGTGTGAAAGAGGCGTAAAAAATTCCACAAATCAGATTAGCCACAAGGAAATGTGCAAAGTGTTCATAGCTGTCGACACTGACTGAGCGGGTTAACTAAGCCGCAAAGAAAAATTTCCCAATGCCGAAATCCATAAGGTGTGTTTTAATGTCTCCCTGCTTGCTTATAGCCCAAATTTTAATAGCTTAATTCCAACCCTAAATTTTCATATCGTCTGTAGAGTAATGAATGCACATAACCCTGTATGTGTTAATCAATTTGTACGAAGTTATGTAANCATTTTCATATCGTCTGTAGAGTAATGAATGCACATAACCCTGTATGTGTTAATCAATTTGTACGAAGTTATGTAAATCTTGTTGTTTGCAAAAAAAAAAAAACGCCTAATCTGTATCTAGATTATCCGGGTGTTAAGTGGAACGGTTGCGCACTGTAACTCGGCTCTGACTTAACAATAACGGTCGTGCTGTAGGTGGGGCTCAAACCAACGATGCGTAAAACGTTAACGTTTGCGTAACAAGGAGTTGATAAACACGTAGACGTTCGTTCTTGCACGTACGGCAGATCTCGCTGCGCCCGACCAGCTCACTAAGACAGCCGGTAACACGTTTCGCAAATCCAAAGGATCGGCGTGAGCATAGAACAGGTAAGGCGACGGAAGCTAAACGTCTCTGTGGTCCCTTTTGCACAACCTTCTAGATGGGCTGATTGACTTTAAGTATTTCGCGAAAATATTCCACTACTAGTTTTACTCCAAACACGTTAGTTCAGAATCAATTTCGTGANTGACTTTAAGTATTTCGCGAAAATATTCCACTACTAGTTTTACTCCAAACACGTTAGTTCAGAATCAATTTCGTGAACTCTCAAGCGTCGAAGTGTTTGCCAGCCAATCACGGAAGTTCAGTGCCGGAGTAACTTAGTTCTGGTAGGTCCAGTCAAATAGAGATTATATCCTCACACTGACACCCGGCCAATAGCCAAAGCATACCAACTTGTGTGGACGTAGAAAGTTTATGTCTATCGGACACACATGTGGCCCTAGTTATACAGGTCTATTCGCGGTTTATTCACGCTTTTTAAATCAAACTTTTGAAAAATCTCGTATTTGGTTGTTCCCCAAATATTTCATGTCATAAGCGTTTTATACTTTTGTCAACATAAAAGTACTTTTCCTATTTTTTATTAAACTTAACGTTTTCTTAATTCAGGGGCACCCTATTTTCGCGAAAAGATTACATAACCGGTTGTAATTCTTATCACTTCAGCTCAGATACATTATCGTGATTGTATAATTTTGGTGTTAACGATTCTCGGGTGTTTTCCCGCTAACCACAGATGTATAGTATCGGCAGAGACCTGAAAAATTCAAGTTATTATTTCGGGACAAGCCAGAATTCAAAACTTTGTACGTTTATATTGCTAATGCTATTGGTCCGCCCGTTAGTTTACACCTCCTGGACAACTCTGAGGCAATAATAAATCCACAGTAAAATGCAGACCAAATCGCCGTCTTCCGGTAATACAACAAGCAACCAATGAACAATGATATTTGCATGATTTTACATACGACGATGTGGAGTTTAGCATACAGGTCATTGAACTCGCGAATTTTTCAGGTCTCTAAGTATCGGATTAACCTAATTCTGATTGGCCAGTCATGTAAGAAAATGTTTTCTCATAACGACACGTGGCCGATAAGCTAAAGAAAACTGCTGATACGTCCGTAGGGCATTAAAATCTAAAATTCGCGGAAATCTTTTTCTCGAAATTCGGGTGTCCCTACACTTATATTTTGTCATTAGAAACAGGTGATTTTCGCGAAAATATTTAAGGCCATGCTATACTTCAATATCCTACGTTCACAACCACAACTTCGTTTGGTTATTGGCCGCGTGTCTACGTGAGAAGACCGTTTCTTATTTGACTAGGCCAATCGTAATAAAGTACTCCGATATTGAACGTCCATAATTCGCGGACAGGCACTTGAGGCATGTGACATTTAAAACCATCCAACCACGAAAATGCATATGAACAAAAGTGTTTTGGAGTACAACTGTCCCTACCAACAGCATACTTAGGGCCAGTGACTTTTCGCGTAAAAATCGGAGCACACAGTAGACTTCAATACTACATACACACCTCAGCTGTTGTTATACCTCCATTGGCTGCTGGTGCCGTGTCCATCTTTGACCAAGCCACTCAGGACTAAGTAACTCCGACACTGAACCTTCGTGATTCGTGCGCAAACTGTTTACACAGGCCAGAACATTTTTTTAGCCAATCAAAGAAGCTGGACGACCCTAAAGTGCTTTGGACTGTATCTTGTCTCGAAATCTTTTCGCGAAATATCACTGCCCCTACGCATACATAAATGAAATATTCATGTGTTACAAGTCTAGCTAGTCCTAAAATGAATTCTCGAAATTTACCAGACCCTAACCGATCACACACGAGAACCGCTTCAGGGAGCATCGCGCAGCCAATCAGCGAAGGGGTAGACACCTCATCAAAGAACCACCGCACGACTTCACCTCTGTATTCTAAGGCGTTCTGTGGCACGGCTCTGTCGGCCGGTTGTGAACCCGCGACCTTGCGATAGGCGAGTCGTGTTCCGTAGCTCAAGGCAGGCACGCTCCGCTTACGTGAGCGAGTTCAAGCCGGGACTCCCGTCGGAGAGCTGAGAGAGAAGTTATTTATAACCACGCAGCTCTGACACGCCGGCCCGTTTCTAACGCCAGTCCCCGAGTTCATTAGCTGCTAATGGTGATCACAAGCTTCCGGACGCACAATGCAAACAGCCCCGCACGAACCTAATAAATTATTGGTAATAACCCGCCGAGCCGAGCATTGATTTACAGTTAGGCGGCGTTCTGTTTCGAAATTCCACATAATGCCCTGCCTCTGTCTACTGACAGGCGTCGCTACCGTTAGTAACATTTGCCTAACCAAACTAAGAAAAAATGTGATTTGTAATTAACAAAGCTTTATAGCATTACTTTAAAGAATTTTAGTCTGTTCTCGAATGGATTTGTGACAAGGGCGTGGCCAGGAATTTACTTCGTAGAAAAAAAAAAGGAGTAGGGGGGAATTACAAATTTATATTTACGGAGGAAATATAAAAGCTGTAATATTAAAAATAATTTCTTGAAACAATTATTTACAATCAATGAGCTAATATACAGAGAAGGAACGACAAAATGCTATTAACATCCTTCGTGTTCTAAGGGGATCATACATTCCTTAACTGAAAAAAATTAAAATTTGTAATTTAAAAAAAAAATTTGGAATTTTTATTTTTATTTGGGGGGGGGTGGATGTCCCGATATCCCCTCCCCTGGCTATCCCCCTGATCAGCGATATTCTCCTGCCCCGGCTGTAGATTGGAAATAAACAAAAAAAAACCTTGCATCTACAATATAAGACATGCAATATATTTTTTTCTGTGCTTGTTTAGCTATCTTGCAATAGCTCATGAAATTTTTTTTTCCACAGTTTAAATTACTGAATTTCTGCAATTAACTATTAAATTGATTCAAAAGCATTTAGAATGTAATTTCCAGATGTCATTATGACGCTAAAAGTGATTAAATATAACTTTCTTACTTAAAATAGCAGTACACATAATTTGCCAATCTTAAATAGTGGTTTACTAAGGGAAAAAAATTTAGGAACTAAATTTTTCTGTCCAAAACCCAAATGGACTGTTAATACAGAGACATCAATCATATAGATTGTTGGCACCATCGAAATATTGGCATCGTAGATAGTAACAGCATAGAACAGTCTATTGTGGTCACGTCTGCGTTAATACCTGCTACTATAAGTATAGTTTCTACAGCAGAGCACTGTGTTACCAATGCTCAATCTTTACTAGTTACTACCTTCATACCTGTTTCGTCTATTGTTATTTCATACAGACCCACCACCTAATAAATATTTTTATTATAAAACAAAATAAATGTAAAGTTTTTTATTTAACCAAAAAAATAACTAACTTAATTGTTACCGTAAGTATACAAAACTTGTCTACAAAACAACGGAAGCAGTTTATATTATATGAATTTTTAAAAAAAACGTTTTTTTAAAACGCAACGGCATAATGATACCGTGACTATAGACTAAATGAAATTATAGGTCGTGTTATAACGTAAATTCATTATTGAGAACTTATCCATAATTTAGATGCGTTTATCCCGCTCGTGGCTTGATATCCTTCACGTATATAAAGGCGTTCTTTTGTAGCACCCGTTTCCAAGCTCTTCTTGTGATATCTCCTTCGCATCTTTAACGATATCAGATTCTTCTCAGTCGTATGACTCGACGCTCCGTACGAAACCTGTTTCCTACTCCAAATTAACAACTTTTTTTATTAAACACCTCTTCCGTTTATTAATTTGGAATGATACTATCTTCTTCGGGCCCGTAATGAAGTGTTACTTTATTACCCACCTGGAAGAACTCTGTCAACACATTCCATCCTCGTTTCAGTTACGTGTTATGTTTGTCCTCTCCGCCCGCATGCATCACAACTTCTGTTTCCTTCTCGCTGAACATTTTATGTTTCTTGGACGTTGTCGTTAGCTGTGTTTATAAAAAACAATTTCATATCTCCGGTGTAGCTTTATTAGACAAGGTAACATCTACGCTAGTCGTAAATAACAAAGAAGTTTATGTCCAACAGTACAGCAGTAAAACTGCTCGTCTCTACGCATGGACATAGTCGGAAGGGAGACATATGGGACAAGCTCCCCACTTCCAATGTTCCGTGGCGGAACTTTAAATAACCACAACCAAAACNCGGAAGGGAGACATATGGGACAAGCTCCCCACTTCCAATGTTCCGTGGCGGAACTTTAAATAACCACAACCAAAACGGTTTCCACGACAACCAAACGCCCGAACGTGGTCTGGCCCGCCATCTTGAGTTCTCATAACTGACCTCGCCAAGGACGAGCTCAAAGTTTAACTTAGCATAGACGACTGCCTCATACGTACGCCACACACCCCCGCCACCGTCAGATAATGTAGTCTCTGCCTACTTCCGTATTTACACTTGGTCACTGAACATCCAATGATATACTTGTCTGTTTTAACGACTTTTTTTTTTACTTTAATAACTCGTGGGATACCTCCCAAATCGAAATTTAACACCTATCGCCAAGCTGGCGAATTTTATTGCTGACAAAAGATGTTTCCGCAGCTTAGAAATTTTCTTACTAGTACAAACCCTCTTGTTTTTAATTATAATTCCGTGATAAGCCAGTCATGTAACATACCACAAAGGACTCGCATACACGCAAGTACATCACAAGCATGATGTCGTAACGAGTCACAATATTAAAAAAAAAATACCCGATGGAGCCACAGTCCATAATAGTGATATCAGTGTTGTTATCACGCCAAGACGTTTAGTAAAAGGCTAGAATGCATGCCAACATGAGAAAGAATCAACTTCAAAAATGACTACAATGCGTCAAGCGCGATACACATTAAGCAACTTGTAAAAACTGTGTTCCTTTGCTTGCCAAAAAAAAACACACACTTTAAACCATTAATCGTGCAAGAGAGACGTCACTACTATGCGCTGATGCAAACAAATATAAAAACAATTATAAAAGCATATAGTTATAAACATCATATACATTTCAACTATGTATGTACTCTGCTTTTCAGTCATTTGAGAACATATGTACCCTGATGGNTTATAAACATCATATACATTTCAACTATGTATGTACTCTGCTTTTCAGTCATTTGAGAACATATGTACCCTGATGGTACTGGACACAGTGGACCAACCTTGAGAATAAGGTAGTGTAGGTTCAATCCCATAGCAAGCCAAATAATTTCACAGCAAAAAATATGATATGATACCTAATTAAAAACTTCTGCGTTATATATCTGAGTATTAAGTACCCACATTGTCATCAGTAGAATATTTACATTTCAGTACAGTTTTCACATCACCACCAGCAGTTCTGGGGACAGCATAGCATTCTCACCCTCCTGTCTAGTTGTAACGTATTCGTTTTTTTCACTTTANTACAGTTAGGCGGCGTTCTGTTTCGAAATTCCACATAATGCCCTGCCTCTGTCTACTGACAGGCGTCGCTACCGTTGGTAACATTTGCCTAACCAAAATAAGAAAAAATTTGATTTGTAATTAACAAAGCTTTATAGCATTACTTTAAAGAATTTTAGTCTGTTCTCAAATGGATTTGTGACAAGGGCGTGGCCAGGAATTTACTTCGTAGAAAAAAAAAAGGAGGGGGGAATTACAAATTTATATTTACGGAGGAAATATAAAAGCTGTAATATTAAAAATTATTTCTTGAAACAATTATTTACAATCAATGAGCTAATATACAGAGAAGGAACCACAAAATGCTATTAACATCCTTCGTGTTCAAAGGGGATCATACATTCCTTAACTGAAAAAAATTAAAATTTGTAATTTTTTTTTAAATTTTTTTTTTTGAATTTTTATTTTTATTTGGGGGGGGGTGGATGTCCCGATATCCCCTCCCCTGGCTACCCCCCTGATCAGCGATATTCTCCTGCCCCGGCTGTAGATTGGAAACAAACAAAAAAAAACCTTGCATCTACAATATAAGACATGCAATATATTTTTTTCTGCGCTTGTTTAGCTATCTTGCAATAGCTCATGAAAATTTTTTTTCCACAGTTTAAATTAATGAATTTCTGCAATTAACTATTAAATTGTTTCAAAAGCATTTAGAATGTAATTTCTAGATGTCATTATGACGCTAAAAGTGATTAAATATAACTTTCTTACTTAAAATAGCAGTACACATAATTTGCCAATCTTAAATAGTGGTTTACTAAGAAAAAAAAATATAGGAACTAAATTTTTTTGTCCAAAACCCAAATGGACTGTTAATACAGAGACATCAATCATATAGATTGTTGGCACCATCGAAATATTGGCATCGTAGATAGTAACAGCATAGAACAGTCTATTGTGGTCACGTCTGCGTTAATACCTGCTACTAGTATAGTTTCTACAGCAGAGCACTGTGTTACCAATGCTCAATTTTTACTAGTTACTACCTTCATACCTGTTTCGTCTATTGTTATTTCATACAGACCCACCACCTAATAAATATTTTTATTATAAAACAAAATAAAAGTAAAGTTTTTTATTTAACCAAAAAAATAACTAACTTAATTGTTACCGTAAGTATACAAAACTTGTCTACAAAACAACGGAAGCAGTTTATATTATATGAATTTTTAAGAAACTTTTTTTTTTAAACGCAACGGCATAATGATACCGTGACTATAGACTAAATGAAATTATAGGTCGTGTTATAACGTAAATTCATTATTGAGAACTTATCCATAATTTAGATGCGTTTATCCCGCTCGTGGCTTGATATCCTTCACGTATATAAAGGCGTTCTTTTGTAGCACCCGTTTCCAAGCTCTTCTTGTGATATCTCCTTCGCATCTTTAACGATATCAGATTCTTCTCAGTCGTATGACTCGACGCTCCGTACGAAACCTGTTTCCTACTCCAAATTAACAACTTTTTTTATTAAACACCTCTTCCGTTTATTAATTTGGAATGATACTATCTTCTTCGGGCCCGTAATGAAGTGTTACTTTATTACCCACCTGGAAGAACTCTGTCAAGACATTCCATCCTCGTTTCAGTTACGTGTTATGTTTGTCCTCTCCGTCCGCATGCATCAAAACTTCTGTTTCCTTCTCGCTGAACATTTTATGTTCCTTGGACGTTGTCGTTAGCTGTGTTTATAAAAAATAATTTCATATCTCCGGTGTAGCTTTATTAGACAAGGTAACATCTACGCTAGTCGTAAATAACAAAGAAGTTTATGCACAACAGTACTGCAGTAAAACTGCCTATCTCTGCGCATGAGCACAGTTGGAAGGGAGACATATGGGACAAGCTCCCCACTTCCAATGTTCCGTGGCGGAACTTTAAATAACCACAACCAAAACTGTTTCCACGGCAACCAAACGCCCGAACGTGGACAAGCCCGCCATCTTGAGTTCTCATAACTGACCTCGCCAAGGACGAGCTCAAAGTTTAACTCAACCTAGACGACTGCCTCACACGTACGCCACACACCCGCTACCGTCAGATAATGTAGTCTCTGCCTACCTGTCTATTTACACGTGGTCACTGAAGATCCAATGATATACTTTTCTGTTTTAACTACTTTTTTTTTACTTAAATAACTCGTGGGATACCTCCCAAATCGAAATTTAACACCTATCGCCAAGCTGGCGCATTTTATTGCTGACAAAAGATGTTTCCGCAGCTTAGAAATTTTCTTACTGTTGCAAACCCTCTTGTTTTTAATTATAATTCCGTGATAAGCCAGTCACGTAACATACCACAAAGGACTCGCATACACGCAAGTACATCACAAGCATGATGTCGTAACGAGTCACAATATAAAAAAAAAAAAAAAAANCATAATAGTGATATCAGTGTTGTTATCACGCCAAGACGTTTAGTAAAAGGCTAGAATGCATGCCAACATGAGAAAGAATCAACTTCAAAAATGACTACAATGCGTCAAGCGCGATACACATTAAGCAACTTGTAAAAACTGTGTTCCTTTGCTTGCCAAAAAAAAACACACACTTTAAACCATTAATCGTGCAAGAGAGACGTCACTACTATGCGCTGATGCAAACAAATATAAAAACAATTATAAAAGCATATAGTTATAAACATCATATACATTTCAACTATGTATGTACTCTGCTTTTCAGTCATTTGAGAACATATGTACCCTGATGGCACTGGAGACAGTGGACCAACCTTGAGAATAAGGTAGTGTAGGTTTAATCCCATAGCAAGCCAAATCATTTCACTGCAGAAAATATGATATGATACCTAATTAAAAACTTCTGCGTTATATATCTGAGTATCTAGTACCCACATTGTCATCAGTATAATATTTACATTTCAGTACAGTTTTCACATTATCACCAGCAGTTCTGGGGACAGCATAGCATTCTCACCCTCCTGTCTAGTTGTAACGTATTCGTTTTTTTCACTTTACATGTTAGCAGTACATATTTGTCGTTTACAACTTATATAGATCNACATGTTAGCAGTACATATTTGTCGTTTACAACTTATATAGATCTGTATGGCTCACGCGTACCATAATAGATTTCTACGACCCTTTTATTCCCTTCAACGCCTACTTTTTTGAAACACGATGCAGGTGCTGATAGTGTAGTGAGCACATGTACTGGCTGGTAGATACATACACACCTCAGTCTAAGGCATAGATGATAAGGCTGAAGAGGAAGAAGACAGGACCCAAGAAGTCGATGGCACGGTGTAGCGTAACACACACTACCACCCCCAAGAAACAAGTACACATAGGCAGTCAGAAGTTAAAGCTTCATGTCGGATGCTTTCAACATGACATAAAGTTGTAAATATTAGCATGTCTCTTTAAAATATAGCTTCGAATAAACTGCTGTCGATAGGGGATATCGCTTCTGTCAAGCCGCTCGCTTTTAGGTCTATAAAAGCAGTTCGTACCACCACAGATCGCCCAGAACTTCTTTCTCTCGCCGAGAGGACATAGTGAAAATGGTGGGATGCTGTTTTACTGGTCAGAAAATTGTACCCATCGTAACATGTGGAAAGATTAAATCACTTGCAGCACTCGACAAAGATACCGAGCGTTCATACCTGCCTAAAGAATTCCTTCTCGTAAAAGAAACGACACGAAGTAAAATCTATCTACAAACACCTGCCTGTCTATCTGCAACAGGACGAAGAGATTCTTGGCTTTCTCCCACGCCTAGAGTGTTTTCAAGGTAGTGCTACTGTGACAGACGCACCGCATTCCTGGAGCTGGTGTAAGACACATCGGGAGCGAGCAGCAGCAGCAAAATAAAAACAAGGCACCTCCAATACTGAAAGATGAACGAGTGTGAAGAAATTGAGAGGTCGAATCGTCAACTTCGCAGGCTAGACGGTGATCGACCTGATAAGGTAACACGTTCCAGTCCTGCAACCATGTTGACGTCTGCACCACACAGCCAGCAGTCATCTACTAAGGCAGCCCGTGATAAGCAACACAACCTAGGATGCAGTGTAAACAGTATGCAAGCGAGCATCATATAAAAATGGATGTCATTTCGTCAGCGAGTGTGGTGGTAGAAAGCACAACGTTACGACTACATTCATCTGCTACGATTGTGCACTATGTTACAATATGAAGATGGAATCAGTGGTTGAAGACTTACCATATGTAACACTGTCAGCATCGCCAACAGCAAGGGACCCTGAAGAGTCGCTGCGTTTTGTACTTCTCTTAAGGCTCCCGTCTACCTGGAACTTTTTCCCACTTTTAGGCCGAGAAGCGCGGGAGCGATAAGGGCGACACTGCCACGAGCCGCTAAGCGCAAGGCTCTGAACTGGCGTGCAGTGTTCTCGTCGTGCTGCGTGTACCTATGGGACTTTCAGCGGTGACCATATTATTTTATTAGTGGGAAGTCTTTAGGAAGGTTCAGTGCAGGCCCCTATAGTAGTTTTGTATGTATCTGATGCGTGCATTTTGAGCTACAGCGCCTTGGAAAGACCGTTTTTAGCGGTTTTGGAGTACTCTGAATTGATGTTTCTAACGTACGTGATATTTTGAAAGTACTCAACAGCTCTCGTCTGAAGTGTGTGTTCTTTTCGTAGATCAGCACGTTGGACGCACGCTTAATAGTTTCGTTTAAAAACGTGTATTTGGAACACACTGCAACGCAGTTCAAGCGCCAGGTAGACGGGCGCCTTAACATGAAAGCATCTTATTTTTGCGTGACTGTGGTGGTGAAGTGGTCAGACTACTCGCCTTCCACCAAGGTAAACCAATTTCTGTTCCCGGCGGGGTCGTTCCCGGATTTTCACATGTGATAATCGTGCCGGACGATGCCACTGGTCAGCGGATTTTCTCGGGGATCTCCCGTTTCCCCGCCCTTGCATTCCGGCGCCGCACTGTACTCACCAGTTCTCAAAACCTCGATGTTTAGAGAATCCCAAATCTCTCTCTCCGCTCAATTCCTTACGTGCAAACTTGCAAATTTCCTTTGGTTATGGCCACATGTCTGTGTAAGAAGACATTTCCTACTCGACTGGGCCAATCAGAATTAAGTTCCGTAGACACTGAACGTCCGTAATTAGCTGGCAGACACTAAGGCACGTGCGAGTTATAAACATCCAATCGCGATACTGGTTCTGAAATAACGTATTTTGGATTACAACTGGTTGTGGAATCTTTTTATGAAAAACTGGTGTACATGCTTAAAAGTAACTTTCAGATAATTTACCATATCGTTTCGCCAATCGTCAATGTAAAAATTAACATGTTACTATTAAACGCGGTGTATACATTTTTAGCACCTAAAAGTAAACGTCTAAGGCCACAATGAAATACATTTTTTTTTTGTTTATTACGCCTACTGGAAGGGTTTAACCGGTAAAATCAGCACTTTGCTGATTTTACCGGAATAGCTTATAGATAGGAGCAGGTGTTTACGCGAAAAGATTTCAAGACCAATTGTACTCCAAAACTTTTCTGTTTATATGCATTTCGTGGTTGGATGATTTTAAATGTCTCGTGCCTCAAGTGTCTGTCCGCGAATCATGGACGTTCAGAATCAGAGTACTTTGTTACGATTGGCCCAGTCAAATACGAACATGGTTTCTCACGTAGATACGCGGCCAATAACCAAAGGGATTTGTGGTTGTGGACGTAGGATATTGAACACCTGTCCCTACATATGAATATAAAAATTATTCGTGTCTGCTGCACCTGAAGTCTAAAATCGATGTCGATCTGAAATTTTTAAAACGAGGTGAGAATGGACTAGCGAGTGATTACGATGACGGAGGGGAAACGGGAATGGTCCGAGAAAACCCACCAGCCAAGGCAACGTCCGCCGCGTTTCCCCACGCACAGTAATCAGGGGTCGACCTCGCCGGGAATGGAACGGGTTGGCCGTAGTAGGAGGCTGTTGTTCAAAATAACTACCACGCCTTCTGTTCCTCTCCAGGCAGCTGGGAGCGCTGATTTCGCAACGTAATTTCGCCGGTTGCTGGGAAACTTTTTGCGGGTCGCCGGCGCGTAATTTTTTTGGCCGTTGTGTTTACACAAAGCAAGGCTTGAATGCGGCGTGGGATCGCGCATGCTGCTGTGTCGCAAAAACCCGCGAACACAGAGTTCATGTTTTTTTTTCCTTCTCTCGGCGTGTGTGACTACTGTGGACTGGGTCGGGTCGCACATTGCATTGTGGGAGTGCCTTGAGCGCTAAGCTGCTTGTTCGCTTCTTTGCAGCGACCCGAGACTGCGTTCTCAGCACGGCGATGGGTTCATTTATTTTTAAATCTTGCCTTTTATCAGGGACGCCTGGTTTTCGTGGGGCCGCGGAGGTGCAGTAGTTAGACTACTCGCCTCACGCC